>JAPEIX020007764.1:0-12876 GCA_026122405.2 Zoanthus sansibaricus
CCCCCCCCCCCCCCCCCCCCCCCCCCCCCCCCCCCCCCCCCCCCCCCCCCCCCCCCCCCCCCCCCCCCCCCCTAATACAGAAATTACGGTATATTCATCCATGAAGTGGCAAAGTGGAATACACTTTGAATTTTAAACTTTCATCAGACTTGCATTACAGCTGTTCAGAAATAATTAATCCTCAATGATTCCAACTGTAGTTAACTGATGTTTATAATAAATTGAATTAGGTGACAATACTCCTTTTGTTTAACTTACTGTTTCTGTTTCATCAAGACGCTGTGAGAATGTCTCAATAAACTGATAAATGTCATCCAGTAATCCCAAAGGTAGATCCTGTGAAAGGATAAAAATGCAGATACAGTGATAATGAATAGATTACACAAAATAGTTATTGAATTCATAATTGTAACTGATTAAACTTGTATGTGAGTTGATTACCACTTAGTCGAGTATCAAGGCAGGCAAGTCTTTTGAAATTACTATTTAATGTTTTAAGAAAAATTAATATTTTTAATTACACTTTTAGTCCATTATTGTCAACTGGTGTTTGAATTAATTTTTATTATTACATATCTACCGCAAAGTAACAGTTGAACAATTATTCTAAACAATGCAGCATTTGAGTTTCTTTTTATCATTACATAATCTACAGTACAGTAACAGTTGACCAGTTATTACTCGTGCTGAAAGGCAACAAGTCTAGGAATGGGATTCGTTCTTTGCGTACGTGTGTGTGTGTTTGTGTGTGTGTGTGAAGTGTGAGCAAAACAAATGTGATTTTTTGTCACATGTCTTGAATTTCAGCAACAAGTTCAGATTTCAACACAACAGACCATTTTCGAATTTGCCACTGACAATAATGGCAATGTATTCAATTTCTACACTCTTAGCTTAGATTTAAAATTAAATATTCCTAAATGACTTTCAGTTTTAGGTGCATGCTTACATCTCAAGTGTATTGTTAAAAATATTAACCATTCACTTGAGAAAGGCAGCAATACACGCTGCCAAAAGTTTGTAGTACAGATAGGTTTTTAAAACAGGTCAATTTATATATCGTATTTTTTTCAAAAGATCAGTTCAAGTTGCATGGATTAGGAGTTCTTACAGGACTGACCAGTGTGATTCCACTTGTAGTGTTTTCAGGTTGTTGCAGTATATTTGCTGCGATGCAGGAGCAGTGAAACTATTCTCTTTGTCCTTGCGATCCCAAGCATGCGCGGTACGATTATATGCTGTGCAAATTTTGGTGTCTTGCGCTCGTGCCTCCATTTCAAAAGACAAGGCCGCGAGAGACTGGAATGCAGTTTATTGTAGTTTAAATACTTCCTGCTGCAGTTGTAAATTACTAGAAAACAATTCACGACTAGCCATTCCCACTGTTTCACGCAACAACTTGGAGGGATCAGGAAATTTCTAAAGTAAGGCAGATATTCTTTACAAAGCAAAAGCTTGTAAGAGTCCAATTGGCATATTGCCTGTTTTCCCGCTCGTAGCGAGGATAGAATGTGATAAAATTTTTCCCTTTTAGAAGACAATACGGTGCTCTCAAACGCAAATAACATTACTAAACATAAAAGGCCATACGTTTCAGATTTGTCCGTCATGTTGTTTTTTCTTTAACAACAGTAGAAAGGAGAGTTCCCTGAGTACGAGCAATATCTTGACACGAGGAAGTCCTTGCCTAGGAACTCGCTACTAAACTTGTTTCTAACTGTCGCAGCACTTCCCTTTCTTTCAGGTTTAAAAACTTCTAGTTAATAAAAACTTAAACGTGGGTTTTTACTTAATTCTGGTTTAATTAATGGGTGTTTTCAAATAAGCTTGTTTTGCTTTATTACAAACGCTTAAAGGACCTATTTGTTCGTTTCCATTGAGTTTCGTTAGAGGAAGACCGGAAAATGCCATATATCTTCAATTTGAATTTGTAAAACACTTTTAAGGGCGGTGGGAAAATGTTATTAACTTTTAAAATAACTCAACCTATTTGGGAGAAAATTCCAATAGGACTGTTGGAGTTTAAAACCTCTCTAAAGTAAAGATGAAGTACTTGACAAACCAAATATCAAATACACAATATATAAGAATCGACATAATTTATCAAATACTCATATACAATAAGTAAACTAGCTTGCATTGAACGTCACTTTATTCAAATAAATTGAAACAGAGTACTAGTTCTAACTGTACAATATTTATCCAGCTTTTTAGAATCAAATATCTGACAAAATCAAATCTGAAAAACTGGTTAAAGCTAAAACTAAAGTCAAAAGAGTTTTTCTTGATTTTAAATATACTAAACTGTGTTTTTCAGCAATATGTGTTTGTAAAAAAGGCAATAAATAATATATCCGCCAACAAGAACTAAAACAGTTCTTTCTTTTCTTAATTTGAGTGTCTAGGTGATTTAAAGTCAAGCATTTGCGTAGCAATGCTAACGCGCCGCTCTTTTTAATTACGCAACTGCGATCCATCTTTGAGTATCGTGTAAGTTGACAGAAAGCATGCAACCGATATAACAACAACGAGAACAAAAGCGGGAAAATAAAAGTTTCAGTGACGATTCGCAACACAAATAGTAAAAAAAGTGTTTCTTAGGTTTACAAATATATTTCTCACGAGGCATATAAAAACTCAACTAACTCAAGCTAGCATGGTGTATATAACTTGACATTGAAAAGTACAGGATAAGATCGGATTAAAAAAAAACTTACAAAGAACAATGATTTAAAGCTAACTTTTTTAGCAATTTGAAAATTCTAAGAGAGCAAAAATTCTACTTAAGATTGACATAAGGATGTCATGTAAAGAGAAATTTTAAAATCACTGAGAAACTATACCGCGCTCAGCCTCATAAACTCAAAATTGACATACAAATAAAATGGCGGCAAATTACTTGAGATTTGCCTTGTGTTACTAAGTCGTCACTTGACTCATGCTCTAGAACCTTGTCTGCTATAAAGTGTGATATCTGAGGTAGAGAGTTAGATAGATAGTTAACTAAATTTTCTTATAATCACTACAAAAACGCAAAACTTATTGCGTTTTCCGATACGTATAAATGAATAATACTCTGTTTTACTTCAGGAAATGCAAGTTAGCGGCGCTTTCCGCTTCCAGGAGAAAATCTTCCATTGTGACGTGGTCTTTTTTCAAGTTGATATCTTTTTGCTGGAGCCCAATTGCTTGTTTTGAAGTTGAACAATTCGTCTGTTTTATCACCATCTATGCCAAGGTCAACATTATCAGCGACATCATATCTCCATGGTGACACGAAAGTGAGACTCAACAGCAGCAGTAAGCCAACCAGAACCATAATAGATCCACACATGCGCATTTTCGTTCTTGTATTATTACTTTAGAGACTGAAGAGAAAGTAAGTATTTAATTAATAAATTTGTTTTCTATATGTGTAATTAAAACTTGAATGTGGACAAACGCTGTTTTACCGAAATAAGCATTTTTAATGCGATAAAAAACACTGAAGTTTCTGAAGAATTAATAGATGATATTCATATTCCACGTGAATAAAAGGTTGGTGCATGCATGCTGGGAAAGTTATTGTACTTGAAAATCTAAAAAGGTTAACGCCAATTTGGCAGAAAAAAGTAGATATTGAAAAACTGGAAAGTTAACGTTGCGGAGCTTAAAAAAATACCTGCAGAAAAGAGGAATAACCGTGTCTCTCGACAATAAAAAAGAAAAAAAAATTGTAAAACTGAAGGCAAAAAGCTCACGAAGTTTCGATTAATTGAACTGACGGACAAAATTGCATTGTTAAGTACAGCACATAATAAACACGGAGTTAGTTACAAAAGATAGTGCAATATTAAGCCCAGAGGCCTTTTAACCTCTATTCTGTCTGATAGATGGATTTTTTAGATGCCTCAAACTATAGAGAAGATTTGTTTGCTTTAGGACTTTTAGTCTGTTGATTGTTATAGTAGAATTATACAATTGTCTCGCCTCTGCATCTTCATTAACCAAATTGTTTCACTAATCCTTTCCGCTAGAGATACTTGGGAAATCAAATAAAGTGGGAGCAGGGCCCGGGTGGGGGGAAGCTAGGGAAAAGGTACTCTCATATATTGACTATACGGGTATGCACCGATGTTCAGGGTATGGTTTTCAGACCATCCAGTCTACAACAGGATGTTTAAATCATGGGACATTTTGTCCAGAACAAACTATAGAATTTTACAATTTTTACAACCTGTTTTGTACAGGGTGCAACCATTCTTCCCGGATGAGAACTGGTTTGACTGGGTTTTGATGTACGTGAAGTTTTTCCTGCTCACAGGACTGACCTGTTTAGAACAGGATATCAAAATCAAGCTATTTCTAGTTTAGAACAGGATATCAAAATCAAGCCATTTCCAGTTTAGAACAGGAATATCAAAATCAAGCCATTTCCAGTTTAGAACAGGATATCAAAATTAATCCATTTCCAGTTTAGAACAGGGTATCAAAATCAAGCCACTTCTAGTTTAGAACAGGATATCAAAATCAAGCCACTTCTAGTTTAGAACAGGATATCAAAATCAAGCCACTTCCAGTTTAGAACAGGATATCAAAATCAAGCCATTTTTAGTTTAGAACGGGATATCAAAATCAAGTTATTTCTGAGTTTAGAACAGGGCCAGGTTTTTGATGGTTTAGCAGCACACCCCCACCAAAAATTTTGGTGAGTCCCCCGTTTCCCCATCCCGGGGAACAGGGCTGCCTTTGTTTGCTCTAACCCTCGCTAAGAAGCATAAGCTGGTATGTCTTAAGTATGACACCAAGGTTTTCCAGCTGGGATGCTGAGAATTATTGTGGAGTGTGACATTTTGCATTTGCGACATCGCCGTATTTGTCTATAAACTCCAGCTCATGTTTTTCGTTTCGTTTTTTTTATATTCATGGTGAATGGACGTAATTGGCATTTTAAGTCCCTATGTCACTTTTTATCTTTTAGATAAAAAGTAAGTATTAAAAAATTTTTAAAATTAAACAGTTTTTGTAGCTACAGCTGATATTAGCGGTAGCTACTTTTGTCATGGTGCTGTGTAAGAGATGAGGATGTAACAAACTACAGAAAAAGTATTTTCTCTACATCACTTGCCAAAGGCAAGAATATTTTTGCTGTAGCTACATGTAGTCCACGACTACCTACTTTTTGGGGTTCCTGTCATGTTTTCGGGTCTTGAAACGTGCAAATAAGGCAGTTGTAAGACTGCATGCTATTACGTCAGAGGTACCAGTTCCCTGACGACGCTCGGTCAAAATTTAAACTCCAAGTTTCTTTCATTAAATGACCATACTAGCACTTCGGTGCGGAGTTTTTCTTTGTTTATTTGCCTTGATCAAAAAAGTGCACTTTAAAATGACGTTTAAAATCATTTAAATTACTCTCGCCTTGCAGCTCATCTGGAAGGGAGCTAGTTCCATAACCTAATAGCTGCAACTGAAAAAGCCCTATCACCTATATAATCTTTTTTGTGGTACTCTTGGGTGCTTGGTATAAGGGGGGGGGGGGGACTTATTAATTTTTTGCTTTTTTTCCAACCCCTCCCCGGACCTTATTAAGACCCCCCGCTTATTATATTTTAGAATCGAATAGAATAACCTATACCATTTTTCAACATACTTTTCTTTTTTCATCTTTCTTGTCTCATCGAAAAGGCGTTGAATTGTTTGCTGTACAAATTAAAGGAGTCTATAATACAAATAATTAAAGACATAATTCGAAAACATTCGACTGAATATATTTAAGAACTTCTTTGACTAGTTGATTTTTTTTGTTACTTTTCTTCTGTTTTATGGATCATATTTTAAAAGCATATTTTACAACTTAATCGCCATCACTCTTTTGTTCTTTATTGTGAGTTGCTAAAAACAATATTTTAGTCGGATTTCTTTATGTGCAGGAAATTGTTTTTCTAAATCACCCACCCCCCACGCTCTCAAAAGTCAATGGTCGGTCCCTAACCCCTAACAATTAATACACTTAAGTGCTGTTTTTAAAAATAGCAACGCTTTACTGAGAATCTGGTACTTTGCTCCCAGGTAACAGAAGATTACGTGAGTTTGCAGGATGAACTCAAATCTAAAGAAGATTACATTCGGGAACTGCAGAATACTCACGAAGAAGAGAAAGCGGAACTGAAACTTGAACTGGAGATTGCACGCAGCGAACACCAGCTTGAAATCGAGTTCATGAAAAAAGAACTAGAAGCAATAAAAGAAAGACAAAATGGAAAAGAAGGGAATAACTTGGTAGCGGAAAGAGGCCAATCTTCTAGCTCGTCACATACATGGCATTATAACACAGAACTTGATGATGAACAAAAGAAATATGAAGACGAAATACTTCTCTTAAAAGAACAGCTTCAAGAACAAGTTACCCTAGCAAACGCAGCGATAGAGAAACTTGAGCAGCAGGAGTTTAATTTTCACGAAGAAATGAATGCTTTCAAAAGTAAACTTGAAATTGAAAAGGAGGCATTAGTTAGTGAAAGCCGTCAAAATATCGAAGTTTTAAGAAGTTCGTATGAAGAGAAACTTCAACTCCAAGAAGAGAAATACTCTGAGGAAATTACTTCTTTGAAGAACGGTTATCAAGAAAACAAAATCATTGACAAGGAGGCAGGGTGTCGAGAAATAGAGTTGAAACAACAAATGAGCAATCAGTATGCTTCTTTAAAGGCAGAACACGAAGATTTCGTAGCAGCATTAAAGGAAGAGTACGAGGCTGACCTTAAAACAATGAAATTACAAATCCATCAAAGAGAGGAAGATTACGCAGCGAAAGAAAACAAAATTGCAGCCGAATTGATAGACATGCGTAATGAGTATGAAAAACAAATTGAGGAATCAAAGCAAGCATTTGATAAAGAACTTGAGGAAAAACACGAAGCTCTTAACAACCTCCAGGCGAAAGTTTCAGACCTTGAACAGAAACTTGAAACAGAAAGATATAATTGTGAACTAGGAGATGAAAACTTGAGGAAACAGCTAAATGACAAAAGCTGTGAACTTGAAACTGTTAGAGCAAGCGTTGAGAACTGGCAAAAAGAAGTTTTCCAACTTAAGAAACAGATAGAACAAGAACAAAACAAAAGTGTAAGTGAAGAGACTCTGAAGCGGCAAGAAGAAGCTCATCGGATGGAAATTCAAGATATGAAAAAACAACATACGATGGAAATTGAAGGACTACAAGACATGCTGGAAAACTTACAGGTGGAAAATGAAGAGCTTAAAACCGAGTTTGATTTAGTAGTTGGTGATCTCTCAAATGAGCTTGAAAATAGGAAAGTTGAAGTTTCTAGTCATCAACAAAAAAATTCTTCGCTTTTGAAAGAGCAAATTAATAGGCTGAGAAGTGATTTCAAACAAAAAAATAGAATACTGACGGAAGAGTTGGAAGAAATGAGATCCAAGAATGAAGAGTTACAAAGTGAACTAGAAATATTTCAAACAAAAAAAGATCACCTCATAAACAATTCGAAAATTGAACATCTCGAGGAGAAAGCCAATCAAATTGAGATTGAAAAAGAAGAATTAGAAACTATCAAAAAAGAAATTGAAGCAAAAGGTAAATCGTTAGAAAAAGAAAGGGATGATTTAAAAGCTACAGTTACATTACATGAGGAGAGACTCAAAGAAAAGGAAAGATTGGAACATGATTTAAGAAGCAAACTTGAATCTGTGGAAACATCTTTGAGTCTAAAAAACAAAGAACTTTCCTTGAATAATGTGGAAATGAAAAAATTTTCAGAAACCATTGAAGAGTTAAGATACATTCAAGGTCAACTTGAAGATGAAAATGAAAAGCTTAAAGATGAGATTGAGGTGGCTGCCGCTTCTTCGGATATTGAAGCTTTGCCTTCAGGTAAAGAAATGCAGGAGAGATCACTACCGGGTGTTGCGGAATACGAACAGAATATCGCTGGCGTTGTCGAGGAATATGAAGCAAGCATTAATGCGCTTCGAATAGAGCTTCGTTCTGCAAACCAACAACTATTGTTAAAGGAAAAACAAGTCGAATCTTTGAATTCCGAAAAAGAGGTTCTTCGAAGAAGCCTTGACGATGAGACACTGAATGTTCAATCTCTTGAAGAAAAACTTCAAACTAACCAGGTTAGTTATACGAAAGAAATTGAAATATTAAAGGAAAAACTGCAAACTGCCTCTCTTGAAAAAGAAACGATTTTAGCTGATGTTGAGGATCAGTTACAACAGAAGTATTTGAACACCATTGAAAGTCTCAAAAATGAGCTCCACTCCAGCATTAAAGATAACGAGTTAAAAAGCACAGAGCTTCTTCGAGTTACAAAGCTCTTCGAAGAAAACCAAGAAAGCAAAACAGAAAGTGAAGAACAGAATTCGAGATTAAATCGGGACAATGAAGAAAAGGCTGCAAAACTTGAGGCGCTGACAAATCTAAATGAACATCTTCATGAAGAAATTAAGCGATTAGAAATGAAACTTTCGGAAAGCGAAGAAAAACATAAAGAAAATGAAATGGTAATTGCTGAAACTATGACTTTGAAAACGAACAAAATTTCAAACCTTGAAGAGCAACTTCAACTTCTCAGAGCGGAATTTCGCCAAGCAGAGGCAAGTCATAAGGCGGTTGAGACTAACAGGAGTGGTGAGAGAGACTTCAACAAGAGGGAGTTTGCTAACCTAACAAAGCAGCTTCATTCGTCTGAAGAACAAAGATTACAAGAACAAGCTGCACACACCGAAGAGGTTAAAAAACTTCAAGAGTGCATTAACATCAAAAACAAAGAAATTGCGAACTTAAATAAACAACTGCAAACATTTAAAGAGCATGACTTAAACACAAGCGCAGCCATTACCGCCGAAAACAGACAACTAGAGGAAGAAAACAGCCTGAAGGATACAGAGATTTGTCGTTTAAAAGACGAAATTGAAATGTTAACAGAAAAACAATTTAGACACGAAGCTGATCAAATTGCAACGCAGCTAAAGGTAGATGGACAGGAAAATAACAAGAATCAAGAAATTCGAAAACTTCAGTCACATATTCAGGAATTACAGCAAGAACTAAAAAGATACGAAAGCGAATACAAAGAAGAACAAGGCAGATTAAGAGAAGAAAACATCAAAAGATTTGAAGAGAGTACAATCCTAAGGGAACAGGTTATACATCTTCAAGAGCAGCTAGGAACATGTGAGGCACGAAACATGTCAGAGCTATTAAAGTTAAAACAGGATCATGTCGAAAGAGTTGAAGGATTAGAAAACCAGCTAAGTTGTAAGAAAAAAGAGATCCACGAACTGAGAGCGCTCTTGGACGATGTTAAATCTCTGAAGTCCGAATATGAAACTAAGTACTCCCAAGAACAAGAAAAACGGAACAGTGAGCAGGCAGAGAAGATTCGAAGTCTAGAAAACAGTTTACAAGTTAAGTCTAATGAGATAGCACAGCTGAAAAGCTCACTTGAGGACTTGAAAAGTAGAGAAAGGGAAACCAAATTTATTCAAACCACTGAGCAGTTAAAAGAACATGAAACGTACACTGTGAAAATACGAGAACTGGAAACTGAATTAGAAAAAAAGTCAATTGAGATTTCTTGTTTGATTTCAATTCTTGAGTCTGAACAGAAGAGCCATGATAGAATTTTGAAAGAAACAGAGCTTCACTTGGACCACATTGAAAAAACCGAAGAGGAAAAAGCTCGTGCACGAATCCAAATTAAGGAACTGAAACTTGAAATTCAAAACCTCAGAGGAGATCTCGAAAAAGAAAGAGAGAGATGTCATCAGTTGACAGTTGAACACAATAACGCAAAAATTGATCTCTCCGAATTGGAGGAAGTGCAAAAATTGAATAGGTCATTAAACGAGTTTGAGTTTGAAAAAGGCAAACTCTCACACGAGCTTGAAAGCACCAAAGACGAACTGAATAAAGCACAAAATAAGTACCGCGCATTAAAAGATAAATTTGTTCAGTTAAAAGAGAAATTACAAGAAGAGAAACATAGATATGAAGAGAAATTTATGAGTCCACGAGTTGATAGCGCTCTTCAGATCGACATTTTGCAGTCGGATGAATACGAGAGAATGAAAACAGTTTCTTTCGATGCTGAATGTGAGAAATCGAAACTGGAAGATGACTTGCGAATGTGTGAAAAAGAACTGACAAAGAGTAAGGGAGAAATAAGCGCACTAAAACGTGCCAATGCAGTTTTGATTAAACAAAATCAAGTTCTTTATTTAGAGAATGAAAGTTTGAGAAAGGGAGAAGATATAAACGCAGAGGACGTGGAAGCTTTAGAAAAGGAAAAAAGAGAATTAAAAATAGAAAATGACGCCTTGAGGTTTTCTCTCAAGCAAAAAGAAAGAGATTTCGATCATTTTGACGACGAACTCTCCAAAACAGAGTCGGAAGATATGCATGGAAGGTCTGAAAATGAGAACAAAAAGATAAGAGAAAGAAATGCGTTCTTGTTAGATCAGAATGAAAAACTTCACACGCAGGTCGAAGAAATGGAGAAGGAACTTAAACTAGCTAGATATCAAACAATTTTTACCAAGGACAATAACTCTGAAAATGGAAAAGAACAAGGTCCTTTTGCAAAAGATAATGTTCAGCACGAGAGTGTTTCCCAGCAGATGTTGGAGCCTTCATTTTCTGTCCCCTGTGATGTAGACCTGAATACCAGTGCAGAGTTTCAGAAAGTTGTAGAGGAACAAGGGCGAATGAAAGAACAGATTAAACAACTTGTGGCTGAAAAAGATAACTTGACCAGTGAAGTTAGGAGTTTGAAAGAAAACAGCAACGCAAACGACAATAAAAGATATTTTGGAATTAAGAACCAGGTAAGAAACAGGTCATCCTTTATTTATCGAGCCTGCGTAACTGACAACCTATTACCCAGGTTCTTTCATCTTTCTTCCCCTGATGAAAGAACCTGGGTACGAGGTTGCGTAAATGACGCTCTTGTGTGAAAGCGGAAAAAGTCGAAAATCCGCCCTGTTGAACGATCGCAAAAACAAAGGAACTGGGAAGAGGACATAAAAATAGTGGAGGGGGGAGACGGTAGGGGAAAGACCCAGTTCCTTTGTTTTTGCGATCGTTTAACATGGCGTATTTTGGACTTTTTTCGCTTTTGCACAAGATCGTCTGCTACGCAGGCTTTTGTTTATCTATTTATAGCTTTTTCCAAAGAGCTTTAAAGTTTAGCCGATTCTTCTCCCCAGAGCCCATCGCCTTTCTTAGACGCCGCTGGTTCAGAAAGACGATGGACTCTGAGGAACAGAATGAAACTTAAGCTGCCATTTATGAAATCTTCTAAAGCTTGACTCGAAGTTTTATTTTTCGGGACACTGGCGTGGTCTCTCATTTTTAATCGTTACGTCATGAAGTAAAATAATATAAAAATCACCAGGGACCAGTTTGTTCAAAAACCGATTAGCACAAACCCAGGGTAAAAATCTTATTTCCATCCTTATAGGAAAAAAATTTGAGCTGTAATTTTGAAAATAAGTTTTCTCCAAAGAGGATCTTAACAGTATTTCATAAGAACCGAAAAAAGAAAAGGAATTTGCTATTCTTATATTTACTTTAAGGTAACCTCGTACCCAGGGCTTTTCCCTCCTATGTTGTGGGCGGTCGAGAAAAGACCGGGGAAAGGTCGCGCACAATATAGCGAAAAGCCCTGGGAGCGAGGTTGGCTTTAAGACCCGGTTACACTATGCAATTTTCTCAGCGTTGCGAGACAAGTTGCTGAGAAATTGAACGGTGTAACATAGGGTTTTCTATTATTGTCAAAAAAAACCAAACGATACTGTTTTATCCCTTTTAGAAAATAGCTTCACTTCCAACCTTCTGAAAAACTTATCGAGTTTCGTGACGTCATCCCGTGATTTCTATTTAGTTTTATAAAACGGAACTAAGTCAATCAAAGCGTGTGTTAATTCGGGTTTATTTTCGAAAGAATAATACAAATAGAGATCATTGCTTGGTTATCGGATGAAAAACGACCGAAAAAATCTGCTAAAAAGTAAGATTTTACACGGCACCGAACGTTCCTCGGGACATATTTTTAAATTCCCTGTTTAACATAACTATGACGTTATCAGGTGATGTTATATCTGGTGGTGTGCTCTTAGTCATGAGGATGTGAAATAACTAAGTTAGTAAATAAGTGGGAAAACTTGCTAGAAACGCGAGGTATGCTGGGATTCCAATTGTTCGGTCTAGTCTTTCCATGTGCTCAGAGCGCCAAGGTTTCTTGTTCAGAGTGTACAATTTTAGCGTAGCTTTTCCATCAGGCAGCCGCTGCTGTGTTAAAAAGAAATGTTTTCTTAACTTTGTACAAAATTTAGGGATCTCCAATGATAATCTGCCGTAGTTAGTTAACAGTAGCCTACAAGCAGATCCTTCTTGTCGGCAGAGGAGAGAAGAAAAAATCCTCCCCAGTTCTCCCTCTGTCAACAAAAAGGAAATGCTTGCAGGCTAAGTTTACAATACCTTTCAAGACCAAGAAACTATAAAAACTCAGTTTGTAAAATTGGTATCAGTTTAAGTATAAAACTGTTGTTGATGCTTCTAGCAATATAAACTCATTAATAACTATCAAGTTAAAACAAAAGAAAACACAACCGTAACCATGGTTTCAAAAAGTTGATCTTAATTATCATATATCTTTACAATTTTAGTTCTTAGTTTAATTTACTCCTTGGTTTTAGTTTCGATTGAAAAAGATACATCCAACACTCGAGACTGTGCTTCATCAAATTCCAAACACCTCGAATAATTCTCTTCTCAACGTTTGGAAATGTGATGAAACAGTCTCTCGTGTTTGATATATTACTTTAGATACACTTCGGTTTTGTGGTGAGCATTTGACATTTTTT
>JAPEIX020007844.1:0-32128 GCA_026122405.2 Zoanthus sansibaricus
CATGATGTTAAGAGAATCTTGGGTATGACAAATTATTTACAGAAGTTTGCACCAAACTTGTCAGCAGCCACTGCACCTTTGAGGGAACTACTTAAAGAGAACAATCAGTTTCATTGAGATGACCAGGTCCAAGGGCTAAGCTTTGACAGAGTCAAGCATATGGATGCCCCGAAAACGAGGCTGTACCGGAAGACATCAATCAATATAATGTCACACTGAGGGCTATTGCTGTGAAACAGTAGAAGCTACAGAAGTTGAAATGAAAACTGGGGCCCGGGGCACTGTTCCTCCCCAGCACATCCCCTTGCTACAAACCTGCACCTGCCTGCATAATTGTAATCTTTCATTCTGGTTGGATTACAGTTGATTACATAAGGGGATGGGGGTTTTGGTGACAATGTTATCAATAAAGGAGAAATTTTTTTAGGTGGAACACAAAGTCCTCAACAAGATTTTACTCAGGGAAGGGGGATGGGGATTGATCACAATTACATAATTAGTATGGGGGTAGCCTTGCTGATGACACTGATGACAAAGGAAGAGGGGGTTTAAAAAAGGAGCCTAAAACTTGATGACTTAAAGGGGGTATGTCATGCTATTTTAACATTTTTTTAAATCCCAAATATGTCTTGCCCCCAACTAAATTCCAAAAATAATGGTCCAGGTTTGTTACTTAAGACTATATTATGACGTGTATTCTGTTTCCTGTCATTTGTTGATAAAGATGGCAAGGATGAAAATGGATTGAAATTTGAAAAAATTAGGCTAAACGTTTCAAGGTTTGATGCTATACCTCAAAAAAAAACCTTATCATGGGTTGCTCCTTTTTAAAACATTTCATTGATCTTATCTTCGAGAAACATTGTGCTTAAGGCCACCCTCTACCCTAAGACCATTTTTTTGCTACTTTTAGTAATATTTTTGATATCTCCGTCATTATTTTGAAATGTGAAAAATCCGATAATCACATCACAAATTGAGTAAAAAGAAAGCCTCTTGAATATTTTGAGATTTTTTGGATGCGATTTGAGGGAGGAGATAGGTTTTGTAAATGTAGTTAAGAGAAATTTGAGTCTGAAGGAATTTTAGTGAAGTTTAAAAATAATTTTGGAGTTAATATTTGAGAGAAAACCGCCAAACTGTCCTCTAACCAAGTTGCACTTTCGCATGGTCAGGAGGGACAGTTTGGCGGTCATCCCCAAAATTCTTCTAACTCAAATACTTCTTTCAACTCCTTCACTATCCACCAAAATGTAGGGTAGAGAGTGGCCTTCAGTAAAACCACTAAGTAACAATTTTAGACAAAAATCATTGTGACATAAGCTCCTTTAATATATTATTGTTGAATAGTTCCTAAGAACTAATATAATAATCAGTGTAATGTAATCTTAATTTAAAACAATAAAAGGTAAAGTAACATATCATAACATGATATAATAGAAAATAATGCATTGATAAAAAAATGTAACTTAACAAAGTTATAAAATGTAACATATTAATTTTATATTGCATTGCAGCATAATGACGTATGCAATCATAATAAAGTATAACTTAAAGTAATGAAAATGTATTCTAAAATGCTTGAAAATATAATAAAATATAGAAATTTAATAAAAAATACAAAATAGAGAGAGCAATGATGAGAGCAATGTATGGTGCAAAACTGATGGAGAAAAAAAGGACTGAAGACCTAATGGAGATGCTGGGATTGAAGGAAACAGTGGTTCAGATGGCAAAGGCAAATGGAGTGAAATGGTACGGGCATGTGTTGAGTCCTGAAGGATGATGGGCATTGTTTTGAGAAAAACGCTGGAGTTTGAAGTGAAGGGGAAGAGGAAGCAAGGATGACCAAAGAAGATGTGGAAGACACAAGTGAAGAAGGAGAGCAAGAGTGAACATTGATTTGGAGAAAAAATATTTAATGATGCCACGAATCGAGTGAGATGGAGAGTGGGAGTTGGAGAGATTGCTACTAAAGTGGGGTAAATCTGGTCACCCTCATTTACGAGGATAAACCCGGATCAAAATTGAATTGATTGATAATGGATTATAATCATGTAATGTACATTTTTTATACACTAAGGGGAATAATTAAATCAAACATGATAAAATTAATCCAATGTCCAAAGGTGCCTGTCTCACCTGTCTTGTTGGTTCAGGTACCCGATTGTTGCAGCACTTGTAAACCAGGTGAACAGCACATTCCAGTCCAATTCGATGGCCCACAGATATAAAAATAGGGTTTGGTGCAGAATCTGTACTCATCAATGCCTATAGCAATGACAAATCGACAAATATATCCTCATTAATTGTTGCTAACAAATTTTAATTGTTGAAGTTGTGGAAATGGGTTACAAATGTTCTGCCAGTTTCTAGAGAAAAATAATGCTTGTTGTATGATCATGCAGAGTTGCAAGAGTTGCAAGAGCCCTACAGTATTTTAATTTTTGCGAGTTTGCACTCAGATTTATTCAATGTTAGTTCATCCTTGTTAACACATATAACTATGTGTCTAAATAACCACAAATAAATTCAAGCTTAAAATGCAGAAGGTACATTGACTATAACTTTTTATACTATGGTGGGATAAACACACAATTGCAGCCTTCCAGGGGTCCTATCACTTGGTCATCAATACAGAGACTCAGAGTTGGTTCACAAGCAGTGTTTCTCTTACATACTGATCAGCAAATTTCTAACTCAGACTTCTTTAGGCCTTTCCACACATTTTTTTTTCTAAAAAAACTTTGTGGATCTTAAGACACACAGCAATATTTGGATGTTTGCTCAACGTCTATCTATTTGTGGCGGAGTTACTGGCTAAAACAATTTTTGCACTTCTTTAGTCTGTAACATCTGCTAGTTCCTTATGTGATTAAAAAGTATTTTCATGGGAGTTTTACCAACAGTGATCATTGAAAATTGCAATGTTATATGGTTTTAGAAACTTTTACGGAGGTAAAGGGTGGGTCGACCGAACCACTTCAACTGCAGGGGGGATGCAAACAAAATTTTTTGGGATCAACCCCCTAGACATGACACCATTTTATCACAATTTTAATATTTTCAGGAGAGCATGAAAATAATAAAGTTATGTGTAAAACTAACTTTGAACTTGGGGTATTTTTGCTGGACTGATAAATAAGATTTTATTCTAATTTATTATTGAGATTGTTTTACAGGTAAATAATTAAAGTGCTTCTAAATATGCTTTGATGATAATTTTTCATCGTAAACTATTCTTTTTTATTCAATACTTTTATAATTAAGTGGACTTTGTGGACCTTTACAGCTGTTGGGGAGTATGTGCGCACCCCATGCATCCTCCCTGCATACAGGCCTGCAACTGTACTGTAGATCCACAACACCTCATTAAAAGTATCAATCACATTCAGTGTCTGCATTCAGTTCAATTCTTGTAACACTTGATTTAGTATTTCTCACTTATTATACAAACGTTGCACATGCATGACTAACCTTTCCCCACAGTTCTCCAGACTTGCCTATCAGTGGAAATACATCGCCACCCTTTTTTAATGAATTCTTTATCTGCAAGTTTATAAAATTTTGGAAACAGATGTCAACTTGAAAATGAACATATTTTTATTAAAAAAGTGAACATCAAAATTCTGCAATAACTATATAATGATGGTGATTTTTTAAGATGTATTATAAGCATATATATATAATAAACAATAAATAAATACAATATAGCGCTTATCCTAAAGCTCTAAGCACGTTACATATAAATATTATTATTAGTATTTAAGTCTATTAACAATTTAGCACCTTTGTATATTAGTAATCTATTGCACCACTATAGTCCAGGTCGTAGTCTTCGATCAGCAAATCAATGCCTCCTTTATAGTCGTCCCCAGGTCTAATCAAAAGACCTATGGTGACAGAGCATTCTTAGTGATAGCTCCAAAGCTATGGAATGCCCTGCCCATATAATACACTTAAGAATATAACACTTTCTAATATGCAATCTTTTCAGCTTGGATGTTCATTCTTCTCATTCCTTGGCTATCTCAGCTCTGCATTAGCAGGGCATTGCCAAGGCCATCTTCGCTGGCGTCAACTTGAAGTACAACAGGCTTGCTTAAATCATAATACATGAGGACAGGGGCATTGATAATTAAAGCTACTTAGCTGTGGTGAAGGCTTCATCTTGCATAGTGGACCAGTTGAATGGGACACCTTTGTGGGTTAGCATTCTGAGAGGCCAGGTGATGGCACTGAAATTGGGGCAATACAGAGAGAGATAGTTAATTATGCCAGTGAAACACAATAGGGCTGGCTTGTTCTGTGTGGCAGGTATTTGTGAGATTGCAGAGACTTTCTCTGGGCCGGGCTTGATGCCTTTGTCAGTGTTGATGTGGCCCATAGACTTAACCTCTCTGCATCTGAATCTGAGTTTTTCTAAGATCAATTTGGTGCTTTTCTGCACACATAGCTCCATAAGTGCGATGAAGCAAGGATTGGGGTCGTACTCTGCTTCTTCCAATGTTTCACCTTTGGCATAGACAAATATGTCATCTGCTGCATTAATTATGCCTTCTGTTCCTCCAAGTGCTCTCATTAGCCTCATCTGGAACTCCTGAGGTGCACTAGTAATCCCATATGACAGGTGGAGTCATCTATATCTGCTATACGAAGTATGCATAATGGTTATGATGAACTATTCTTCTTCAAGTGGAATGTGTAAGAAAGCTTCCCGTACATCAACTAAGGAGAAACATTTGGCATTACGTAGTTTGTGTAACTGTTCATTTAATGTTGGCATTTGAAAGATAGGTCGCTCAGTGGCTTTGTTTATGATCTGTCTGGGGTCTCTACATACTCGGAATTTCATGGGGGTCTCTCTGATAAGCTCATTGGAGCACCAAGAAGTGGGTTGTATTACTTTGGCCATTACACCTGCCTCTACATATCTGTCAATTTCTGCTTTTTCCTTTGCTCTTTTTGTTACAGGTATGAATTTACTTGAATTCCTTCTTGCCTAGGACAACTTTCAGCTTGTCCAAGCACTTTCGGGGTTTGTCTAAACACTTGTCCATTGAGAAAGTGACTATAAAAAGTTACTTGAATCTACTTGCCCCTGATGACTGGCCAGGGATTTTGTTGAGCCCTGCAAGAGAGCCAAGACTTATGAAGCTGTTAGTTGAGCAGATCTTGTTTTTGCAGATGGCCAGGTGGTGGTAGATGATGATGGGCTGGTATTTGGATTGGCTTGAATGGCTTTGGTGATGGGGGGCATTCTGCAAGACTTTTGGTGTGGATTTGCAGAACATGGTTGCAGGCAGCCGGAACTGTACTAGTGTCAGGTATTTGTGCAATGGAGTTTGGTGCAGAGTTTGGCTTGTGTATCCTGTAACCTGGTAGCTCTTCTGTTGAGGTCTTGCGATTATTCACCATTGACAAAGATAGGGAGAAAACTTCATCCAGGTGTACAGTTATCAGGCCCAGTCTCTCGCTATCATGGCTGAAGAGTAGAGCTGCTTACAACAGACCTTCTGGCAATACCTGGATGATTGGTATGTCATAGCTGTTCAGTCTATCACACATTAGCTCAACCTGACCCAGTGGTTTGATTGGTTTGGCATTTCCATATGGGTACAGCAGGTATGGGGAGTGCTTCATTTTGGCAGTTGGCGACTGTTCTGCCAGTGTTTTGTCAGAGATTGTATTGCAGGTTGCAGCTGTATTTATTTAAAATATAATAGGTGTGACGCTCAAACCTGTGGTTGACACGTCAAGATGAACAAGGTATCGTTGGAAGAGTTGAAGTGGATGTGCCAGGTTCTAAGCAGTTGTATTGTTCACAGGGGGCAAGTCTTGTCAACTTTGGACACGTAAAGTGAGTGTACATCCCGTTTTTTGGTGGAGCCGTTGAATGGACCTTGCAAATAGCTTACTTCATTATTTGGAAAACTTTTACACAGAGACAGCCTTGGGTGCCAGTCCCCTCTACGTCTTGGTTTGGGCTCATACTGAGTGCTGGGCTTGGTTTCAGTGTGCTCCCGGGCAGAGTGGTTGTGCATTTGTTACAAATTTTCCCAGTTGCTGGGCATACTTTCCATGGGTGGGTCCCTGTGGGGTCACCACAGTGGTGGTATGATTTGGGGTTACATTGACGCTGCAGACAGTGGGTTGTCCAGTTTACTTGCTCTTCCAATTCTTTGGCCAAGTCACTTGATTGCTTTCTGTGCCGCCTCTAATTTTTTCTCCTCAGCCACGGCATCTGACATGGTTTTGGGAGAGTTATCCACTTTCATATGTGTTCTAAGGAGTTCAGTTCTCATAGTCTCTTTGTGCAGTCCAAAAACGAATGTAAGGGGAGTCAGGTTGGCTTAATGGTCATCAGTCATGCCTTCCACCTTTACAACCCGGGATCGATTCCCAGGTGCTGCACTTGGGCTGAGATTTCTTGATCTCAATCTGACACAGAAGGTTCATTGTGTTGCATATAACTTGCAAGGTGCTCACTACTCCTGGAATTCCTGGAAAACCCCTGGAATTTTGAAGTTTTCTTCTAGGGTCCTGGAAAACTCCTGGAAAAACAGATAATTTCCCTAAACTCCTGGAAAACTCCTGGAATTTTGACGAAACATTTTCATCAGTTTCCAAAACAAGCCAAAATCTGCAGAAGTACCTGACTCCTGATTGTATTTTTTGTATTTTATGTAGACTCAACTTGATATTGTTGCAATTTTGCATGTCAAGACGGAGAGTGAAACTGAGGTTGGGTCCTGGAAAAATATTTTCTATATCCTGGAGAACTCCTGGAAATCTCCTAGAATTTTCTTATCACCAGTCAGTGAGCACCATGAACTTGTAACACGTTATCAGGCATTGCTTATCTCAAAGCTGAGATTTCAAGCTGATGTTTTTTATAGTGGTCGGTTCTTTTTGTTTGAGGATCTTTTTCTAAGTTTGTTTAGTTGGCCTGGATACAGTAGTCGTGGAATCTAAGATCAGAATTCTTGAAATTCTCAGATATGTTTCCTGCCATCTTAAATTCCAGGTGTTTCGGGTGAGCGATGCTGCTGATCTTTGAAACTTTTCCAGCAAAAAAATTCAGACAATTGCTAAGGTCACACATACCTATCAAGATCCCACTTCTGACACCAAGTTGTCTGTCCAAAGTTCAACAATCATTCAACAATTACAGATTAATAAACTCGATCCCAAACTAATCTGCCATATTGGCTCAGAATGCGTGCTCTGCTGAGTCACCTGTCAGAGGAGAGGCCGCTGACCAACACATTGAAGTGACCAATTTAATGTGATTTCATTTTATGAAATAATTTCGATAGTATGTGTTTTGATTGGTCTACAAGACTTTAGTGTGTTTTCATAGCGCTATGAAGCATCAAAATGACATGTCTTTGAATGATATGGTTGGCTGTCTCCAAGTTGTGAGAATTAATATTTTACAATTTTATGAAAGAAATTTAAATATAATAATTTGTAACTTGCTTCACTTATTATCATTTTCTTTATTGAGATAAAAGATAAAAATTTTATGAAAGAAATGAAACATGTTCTCCTTGCCTTCATAGCCATGTGAAAACCTTGGCAAACTTTGTTTATTTGATGCTGTAAATTACTCTCAACTACAAAACTTTGTCCTGCTTTCCAGAGAACTCCATTATAAGTGTCTTCAAAAAAAATGTTTTCTGCCATTTCTAACAAAAATGTTGGCAGGAGGAATGCTGGTGGCGAAATACAATGAAACACACTTTTTCTGTTTTATACTCTGATAAAATATGGATTTTCGACCAGTCAGAGGATGTGCAGGGTCCTACATAATTATGTTATAAAAAAAATTATTATGCTTAGATCATTTTTCAACACATGCAGTATACAGTAGATTAAAGCCTTGGTCAAACGGCCCATGATAGTCGATGATGTAGTTGTTTCCCTTGAAACTATCATCAACTATCACCAATTATCATTCACATGGTCATACGCGTGGTCAAACGAAAAGAACTATCATCGACTATCATGAAGAATTTGAACAAGCTCAAAATGAATTATAGTTGATGATAGTTGATGATAGTGCATAATAGTTGGTGGTCAAACTGAAGCACACGCTCTTCAACTATCATGGACTATCATGGGCTGTTTTACCAAGGCTTAATTGTTTTAAATGCAAGGGTACAGTAGATGGTACAGTATGGTAAAGACTATTGTTGATCTAAACATGAACATTGAACCCTCAACATACTAAACCTTTAAATAACTTTTATAAACATTTTAGTAATTTTGCTATAATTACTTCACAAATTTCAGTCAATGCTAAAGTTGGTGCAGACCAGTCAACATTACGGTGAAGGACGTGCTGGGGTCATGATCCCAATACCTCAGTACCCTCTTTATTCAGCTACTCTGTCCGAGTTGAATTCCTATCAGGTGGGCAAGAACATTCTGTCTGTACTATTTAATTTCTTCTTGATTAATGTAATTTTTTTTTTATCTTGATAATAATGCCAAACAGTGTTTAACCCAACTATCTAGATGGGAAATAAGAGGTTGTATGTAGATTATGAAAGGAATAGAACAAAGCTATTATTGAACTGAAATGCTTTCTAAATAGAATCTCTGATTTCTGAAATTAAAAATATATAAATATTAAATAAATGTATATTAATTAACATTTAAAATTTTGGTCTGAAGCACTAATTGAATTCTCTTCTCCTAGTTTCCCAAGGAGTCAAAATACATTTTTTAAAATGTCATTAAGTGATTATGCAGGTTAAGGCAGCGTTTACACGTAGCCGGCCAGTTTTGTAAACATACATTTTCTATGCTTTAATTTTGCAATGGTATTTTGACCTCCCACACATGCTTGTTACTGCAAGTGTTTACACGTAAACGCCAAAAACACCAGCTATGCGTTTACGTGTAAACGGTCGAAAATGGATAAAAATATAGCCGGATAAAAATATAGCCATCTATGTGTAAACGCTGTCTAAAAGTTTCCTGATATGGACATGTTGTTATATGTAGTTAACAACAACAGGCCTTCTCGGAGTTATTTTACACTGTATGTCGATCACTCAACAAAATGTTTTTAAAATAATCTTTATTTTTTATTAACTACTTCAGACGTGAAATGTTTGGTTTATCTACATGCATTCATTGATTTTAACAATGTTTACATATGTGCTTGACTTTTGTAAATTATTTCTCTTAGATCAATTATTATCTTGATGAAGACAATGGTTGGAAACTGGATATCAATGAACTTCGAAGAGCTCTGAATGAGGCTAGACCACATTGTGTTCCAAGAGCTTTGTGTGTGATAAATCCTGGAAACCCAACAGGTACTGTACTATTGATGATTTCTTCATGTAACATCAATAAAAAATTGCTTAGGATTATTGTTAGTTTTTTTTTTAGGTTTTGGTTGATTTTAATTTACTTCTCATCTCACTAAAATCTTTAGTTTTTACCCGACAATTTTTGATAAAGTTTCTGCTTTTCTCAGTCAGATAATTGAAGAGGGGAATGTGGTTTCATATTAATTTAAGATCTTCGTACATAATCTCAACCTTTTTGTTTTTTTGTTTTGTAAGTTTGTACTGCTTTTTTAAACCTACAGTAGTGTTTATGTTGTCAAGAATGGTTCATTTATTACGTATTGAATTTATGAATTTTTGCTGTATTAAACGATTTTTTTTTTATCTGTGTAATGCTCATGGTATATGGCCAGAATGATAAGAATCGAGTATAACATTAGCACAAAGTCATGCATGCTTGAAGCAGAGCTGTTATGATTGGAAGTAGATAGTGATATTTTGAAAGTATACAGAGTATGCGTGCTGGAGGCAGTGAGTGAGTGAAGTAGCTCGCAATTTTCATTGAGAGTAGCCAAAAATTATCACTGGCTGCAAGCTACTAGTGACAGCCCTGTAGTAGTTAACTTGAAGTCTTTGATATCGGCAAGTAAGTTCACTAACAGCTGTCCGTGGTTGCTAACATTCAAGCTCACCTTTACTTACTACATATTTAAGGGTAATGACCATTATGTGCATACCCATATTAATGGCTTCCAAGTTAGAGCTTTACTAGCTCACATGGTATCTATAATCGATTCTTGTCTGATCTTGCTAATTTGAATGAGAGCTCTGGCTGTTGCATGTGGTTGTTGTTTTTAGAGAAAAAAGTATTTATTAATTATAAAACCTTTTTTAACTGTACATTCCTAGATTCCAGTAATCAAGAATTCCAGAAATAAAATTGTCTATTTATTGTACGTCCAACAGAAGTTCTAAAAAAACTAATTACCGTATATGTAAAAAATTATAAATTTCAGTTAATTTTTTACACTGATTAGTGAGGTATTATTTCTTTTTGAATGTTTAGTTATTTCAATTGCTAAACTAAAGTTTAAACTTAATTTATCTCTGCTTATGATAAAGGTACAATACATTAAAAATCCTAAAAAAATTGAGTAAACTTTTTCCCTTCAAATGACTTAAGTACGTAATCTGGGAAATGTGGTTGTATTGCACAAAACAGCTCAAATACATGAGTGTTAATATAGCCACTTTGAAATCAGCTCAAAGGGTTTTGTAGCCAGGATCAGAGTAGCTTTCTTGCATTTTATGTTATTAAATTAACTCCCTATCATGCCTGTCTTTTTTTGTGCTTCAGGACAAGTGTTGTCTCATGATAACATCCAAGAAATCATCCAGTTTGCCAAAGAAGAGGGTCTGTTTATTATGGCTGATGAGGTGTGTACAGTATCAGTAATGAAAAAAACTCACTACCATAGGGCTGGTGTAGATGACAATTATATACTTAAGTGCATGCTATAGCCCTCTTTGAAAAGGACAGACGGTACTACTGTCAGTATACAGTGTGTCAACATACGTACATGTATTGTTGCTAAATCAAAATGTTTGGAAAAGCCACCTGAGAATAATGGGGTTATGTCGGTTTTTGTAAGTTGGATAAAGTTAGAAATAAACCAAACATCGATGTCTAGGCTAATACTGTAAATGCTTTCATTATCCAGTGTTCCTTTTGTGTAAATCACAGGCCTGTGTCGGCAAACAAGAAACCTGAGTTTGTTTGTAAGTTTGTAAGTGCATTATAAACCCTGTTGGCTTTTCAAAGCAAAATACTCTGATCAATGGTTTAAAATGTACTTTAAAGTCAGCTCTTTAATTACCTGCAGCATCGATAAACACTTCGTATAGAACGGTTTAATTTTTATGTGATGCGTTTTTTATAAATTAAAGTATTCAATGAATATCAGCATTTAATTTTTCTGCTTTAATTAAAGTTTATTGTTGAGGTTTTCAGGGTCTAAATGTTTGGTGAAATGTTTAATGACATGTTTAGGTTTTCAATAAATGGATTTAGGAGCACAGTATAGGGCTGTTAAAATAAAAAGATGTGGTCTACGTGATATTTTATCAGTAATCTGATAATAAAACTGGCTGTACCAGTGGATGGTGAATAAATTTACTTGAACATTATTCTCAAAACGTTACTTTATTTCGCACCTTAAACCAAGCGCTTGTGGCTACTGCAAGTAGAAATTATGCTAATAAATGCGAAAATTTAATACAAATCAAATGGAAGCAATTTGAACCAATTTTTTTTAACAATTCTACATGATTTTTTGTGAAACAAAAGAGCTGTAGATTGTTTTACGTCCCACATGTTTATATCCGTAAACAAAAAATCCAAATGATGTAACTCAAATGACTAATTTTTATTTTTATTTTATCTAATTATCAGTCCGTAAACTTCAGGAAGTAAAATAAAATGACGTCTCGACTCAAAAATATGAATTTCCTTAAAGACACGCATGACAAAAGCCAGACTTTAGAGAAAGTTTTCTTTTATTAGTTTTGTTTGTTGTAATTGTACTGTAAAAGTTTGCTTCAAGTTTGAACATAAAAATGCTTTGAGATTTAACACCTATTTAATTTATTTATTTGGCTTACTTGAATCATGAGATTTTCAACGCATCGCTGCATGTGACAGCAACAAAATAATACACTGTTGAATTGAATCGGAGTCAAATTCAGTTTTCACATAAAAATATTTTTCACAATGAATCAAGTTTAATTGGCAGTTAATTGCGTTTCTGTGAAAAGTATTTTCCTGGCACAATGTATAGACCGCGATTTGTTAAACTTCCGTTATACATGTAAATTTAAAAAGTAAATTTCAGATTTTGAACGGAGTTGTCAGGTTTTTATCTTTAAAATCCTTACCTGTATCGTCATTTTATCAGTTCTCAATTTACTTCACAGAAGTTAAATAAATTCCTTTGAAGTGCAGTCGCAAACAACTTGCTTCATACTGGTTTTATTTTCTGCTTGGCAAACATAGACTGCCATTTGCCTCAAACTCACAAAATATAACAGTCCACAGCAGGTCGGCAATGACAGTTAAAAACGAAATTATATGACGTCCGACCAAAATGTCTGGTGATTGGCCACGAAGTGTTTTCGGAATCACTGAGGCATGAAGTTACACTCTTACATCTTCGGAAGCTACACCATAACATAGTGGCTTACTCCTTCTCAGAAGATAGTAGCCACAAAAAAATGTTTGGCTCTAACAACAAGTATAAGTAGGAAGATGTTCAATGGTTACCTGATCAATCGTGTCTATTTTTAGCTGGTAGAAAAGAGTGAGTGCATATAGTGTTGCGTTTTAACAGTATTCCTTTTTTGACACCCTGCATTGAAACCTAAATTATTTTCATTAGGGTAATAACTAAAATAACAATCGACAAATAAATTTGCTACTTGTTTATGATGTTTTTAATTTATGTGTATGCATAAGGTTTATCAAGCCAACATCTATGGAAAGGGAAAAGAATTTCATTCTTTCAAGAAAGTCCTGAGAGAACTTGGTCCAGAATACAGTGGTGTTGAACTTGCTTCATTTCATTCGACCTCGAAGGGATACATGGGAGAGTAAGTTAATTTATAGGCATAAAAACTTGTGCTTTCTTAGGGCCCAATGACATGGCGAGTTGATGTGTAAGCTTGGGGCAGGGCTGATTTTTTATTTGATTACATAGTAGTATGACAAAACTCGCCCAGGCGGAGATTCAAACTTTTGACCTGAATTTCCCTAAATCACAATAGTTTGTAATTTCTGTGGTTCAGAGCAGCTTCTGTGTGATGTTTTGTTCTCTTATTACTGCAAAGTTCTTCTTTGTAACCATAGAAATTAATAATTGGCATTTCAATTGTTAGCCCTTAGTCGATCAATACAAACAAGTGAAGGATAACTTTTCAAAGTTTGTCTTCTACAACTCAACACCTAGTGTTGTCTAAGCTCAAAATAAACTGATTCCTTTGCTATCTCTGCACATAGAGAAAACACAACTCTGCCAAACTACTCCAATTTGCTGAGGAACCACGCCGCCTAACGCTACATACATCTTTAGCACACTCTCATTGGCTGCAGTTTCAGTGCAGTTCTTAGCGCACCTCCGATTGGCTAAATGATCCTTACACTACATCTCTAACAAGCACTCGAGATTTGTATCGCCTGAATACTATCCTCATACGGCTCTATAATGCTGCCGCCTCGCCAGCCTCGCGTCTTCGCTCAGCTGGCTAGTTGGCGATTATATCGTATTATATTCAATAATCATCACGTAGCAATATATTGCATGCTTATCGCATTATTATATATCATGTAAGATTATTGTACTAAGCTTTTTTATTATTATGTTTTAATATAATGCATGATAACTTATCCTATTTTAATCTCGTATTCTATCATATATATCATATTACGCGTATGGCGCATTACACTGAAACATTGTGATTTAACGTACATATATTATTCTCTTTTTCTGCAGCTCTTTTCTCGTTCTAGAGCGCATGTCGTGAACAGAAGAGCTGCTTCAACAAGTAACTATAAATTTGGAGATGAAAGTATATGCTTTATGCGTCATAGTTGAGTTTGGTTCAGTTCCCAGTAAAAACGCTAGCAATTTGGGTGTTTGCAACGTCATCCACACTAAACTTTATCTGAAAAAATTACTTTAAGTATTTCCTTTGGGTGAGCCATATATCGACAAACAAACTAATACATTCAAACGTCATTATAACTAATTACTACAATAAGTCAATTAAAATCAGATTTGGACAATCCTCAACCTGCACATAACAAAACTTTCTTTCAGGAAATGAAACAAATTATAGTGGAGATAAAATCTAATTATAAAATCATTTTAAAAATTTTATTTGGAAAATTTATATTTTACTTTATCAGCTTCTATGTTAATCAAGTTGATTGTATTGTTATTTCTTGGTTGTTAAACGTTACGAGAGACCAAAATATCATGATTTCAAAACATAATCATAGCGATAAATCTCATATAACTGTAAAATTACCTCTAACTTTCGTCTTATATCTTCCCTTATATCACCCTTTACATGAATCGTTTCTTTCTCAAACATGTCCAAGTGCTGTTTCTTTGTCGTTTGATGAATATTTTCAAGTTCTTCAGTTTCAAATGTCTTTTCTTGCTGCATCTTTTTTTCCATTTCACCCTTGTAGTTTTCAAACGCTTTTATATATGAAGTGTTACAGACCTCGAACACTTCAGAAGATGATTTCTCAATGGGGCAACTTGTTCTGTAAAAAAATAAAATAATATTACAGGCAGCCCAACCTGGTTGTAATAATATTACAGGCAGCCCAAGCTAGTACCTGGTTGTGATAATATATTACAGATAGTCCAAGATGGTTGTAATAATATTACAAGCATGCAACACAGGCTAATTGTTACTTCATCATCTGATCGCCTTTACAATGGTCATTTGAATGGACTGTGAGGTAAATAACGCTTTCAAAACGACTGAATTTTATCTATAACGGAGCTCCTGTGGCCTTTACATAAACTTACAAGAGAGACAATAGGAGACAACAATTGAGGTAAGTAGGCTTTGTTTGCAATCTTTGATCAAAATAGAAATATAATAATCTCGAAAGCGTTCTTTATCTCATAATCCATAAGAATCTGTGATACTATTGCGTGAATTAAGTTAGTTGTGTAAATGTCATTGCACTGACATCATACGATGATGACTCACACTGGTAATTGTTATGTTGATGTTTGTCCAACAAGTGTTAATAGAACGTCCTCACAGCAACTTTGTGGTCTGCTTGCAAATATTCAACCGCGTGGCCTCAAAACTATCAAAGCTACGCATGCACGGAAAACACGATACACATAAAATAAAAAAGTAAAACGAAACCTACTCGTTGACCCGAGTAAAAACAATGCTATAATTATAATTCCACTTACCAATAATTTCACTTAACCATAATTCCACTTACATATAATTCCACTTACCTATAACTCCACTTACCCATAAATCCACTTACGTATAATTTCCCTTACCCAAGCGTAGAGGATATGTTCAATTCCTCCATTCCTTTTGCTGTATCAAAGTCCTTCTTTTCCAGATTTATTGCCGCCTGTTGAATAGCTAGTCCCTCGCCTTTTTTCTCTTCCAAGAAGTTGCTTAGCACATCTTGGGCGGCTGGACCCTTACATGGTTCATTATTGTACAACTGGATAACTTCAACTTGGTCTTCTTGATAGCTATCAAATCCTCCAGGCATGGTGTACATCCCATCTTTTATCCTCTCTATAACTGTTTTGTAAAGGTTTTCTAGCAAGCTTCTACAAGACTTGAGAGACTGATGCATGTTTCTCTGGTAGTATTCATCATATTTTCTCCGTATGCTGTCCTGTTAAAACAACAAATAGTATGATTAACATTTGGAAGTCATAACCAATCATAAACGACACGTTTACAAATTTACTTTCGGAAGCTGTAATGCTTGTTAAGTGGGCCAAACTGTTGGGCATTTTAAGACACGCAAACTAAAACACCGTTTTGATGTCAAACTCTCACAGGAATTTTTTAGAAACACCTATCTTCATCAACTGAGGCCTCTTTAGTAGAGTTCTTCAAAATTCTGGACACTGCTTAAACAGAATACCAAATTAAGCTCATGGTTAAGTTCCGTGTTAAACCACCAAGTGACGCACGTCAATCTTTCTTTATCATCATAGTTTTTGTTAGTCCTTGCAATATACATTTACACTTGCTTAACAACTATTTAATCCAACTTACAATTATTGATATTTACACTGAGGATGGCTTAGGTAACGCCGCAACATGCTTAAAAATAAACCGTCAAGGTTAAAAGTTGTCATACTTATTTTAAAAATAAACAACTCTGAACTAAACATTTTCTATTTTTGATGGAGTACATTTGGAGTAACTATGCTATTTAACAATTAGACCTCGAGGACGAATGGACTACGAGTAAATAGTCCATGAGGCCGGTAGGCCGAATGGACTATTTAAACTCGTAGTCCATGAGGCCGAGAGGTCTAAGTATTTTAGTATGAACCTACTAATCGGTCAAAAAAGGATGTACAAATTAAATTATTGATGAATCCTCTGATATTATAGCAAAACAAGCCATAAACAGGACTCGTTACTATTTTGATCTGCTGTTTTTTCGCTACTCGATGACTATTACTATTAGACCACTAATAGCGTAACCAATCAAAATGCAGGATTTGCATTAGTCCACTAGTAGGTTTATACTAAATACAAAATACCCCGCAACTATTGTTTTTGATTTGACCGCGAATTTAAATTTAAAAAATAATGAATGCGCAGGAATAAATTATACCGACAGTTAGGCGTATTCTGTTGAGTATTTATCATGCACAGTGAACAAAATACTGATCCATCTATGTCTATATGAAACAAACTAGCAAATAACAGCAAACAATGGTTTGTTCATGAATGAACTTACGCTAATTATCAACTTTCCTGAACTGAGGTAATGAGGTATTTGAACTCAAAAGATATATATGTGATGTACAGCTCTAAAACGGAAACGTATAAGGTTTAAACTATATCAATGTATTGACTAGTTGTTTTAAATATTAGTTCATTTATACTTCAAAATAAAAACTGACAAAATTTGACGTGTATGATGTTTTAAAGTCGAATTTCCTTTGATAATTTAGAGAGTAATACGAAGTAGTCTTAAATCTGCTCGATAAAAAGTCCAATCAATAAAATTTGAATTCTGATTTAAAGGAATTTAGAACCAAGTTGTGACAAGCTGAAATGTATATCTCGATATTGACATAAGGAGCCTGGAAATTAGGTGAAAAAACTCAACATGCACTTAAATAAACGTAGAATTAAAACAGTGGAACCATTGAAATATTATTGAAGTGGAATCTGGAATCGCAGAAAAGGAAAGCGCCATCCCAGTCCCATTCAAACCTTTAAATTCATCTCCATAGTTACTAAATCGGTTTTATTTCCCTTGGCGTTCTCTCTGAAATATTGGAGAGCGTTTTCTTCACAACAATTATGGCAAGTTGTTAAATCGTCTGTCTCCATAACGGTGTCTAGCTGTTTATCCATTTTTTCTTCATAAATTCTCCCAGCTCTCAATAAAGTATTCTTGTTTTCTTCTTTTATCACTGCCTCACATGCGTGACGTAATACAGGTACGCCCCCACTGTTTAGTACGTCTAAGGTCTTCCTAAGCAATGACAACCAACCTGCACGTGAATAAAGCAAAAATTGATTTGGACTGACAGACGTTTTTGGGGAGGGAACTGGGAACGATTAACGCAAAAACGTCAATGAGAAGGCTAATTCCTATCGGGCTTGTTTTAAAGGTTTGCTACCAAAAATTTATTTAGACAACTGAAGTGCTTGTAATGATCGCCATATATATAAGTAGTGTAAAGCAGGAGTTGGGTGGAATAGGTTAACATGCTACATTTGATATTACAATCGCTGTTACTCTATATTGAAGGGTTGAAGTTGATTCATCAGCTTTATCAGCTACTTGTGGTGATAATAGAATTCAACTTTGTTCTGTCTAAATTAGGTAATAACCACCACGTGCTAGTCACCCTTATTACAGTATCGGGACTGAATTACATTCAGGTAATAGTCACCACGTGCTAGTCTCCCTTATTTCAGTATCGGGACTGAATTACAATCAGGTAATAACCACCACGTGTTAGTCACCCTTATTACAGTATCGGGACTGAATTACAATCAGATAATAGTCACCACGTGCTAGTCTCCCTTATTTCAGTATCGGGACTGAATTACAATCAGGTAATAATCACCACGTACTAGTCACCCTTATTGCAGTATTGGGACTGAATTACATTCAGGTAATAATCACCACGTACTAGTCACCCTTATTGCAGTATCGGGACTGAATTACAAGGACGTAGCCTTTCCGAAGTCGGACCGAAAGGATGTGAAAGCTCCTAAGAAAGAAGCTCAAGTATCCATGCATGAACCTAGAGAACAGCCCCACAGCGAGTTGGTAATAATTTTGAGTCGATTTTGAAAAGGAAGGAAAACCGGAGTGCCCGGAGAAAATCCCTTGGAGCCGTGAGATTAAGATTGCCCAAATAATCTCACCTCACATATGCCCCTAGCTGGAGTTAAACCTAGGCCACAGCGGTTGGCGGCGCGAACACTAACCACGGCGCGTGCGCCACCCAACTCCCCAAATACAAAAGATAAAAAACGTTTTCAACAAGTGTAGTAGCGATGTACCTCTTCCATCTAGCATCAGTCCATCTACGTTAAAACTTTTTTCTTCTGCAAACACATTGGCCTGAAGGTCCTCAATTTCTCTACGGAAATCTTCATTTAACTTGTCTGTGGGAATGGAACCCAGGTTCCTCAGATCGCACTCTTGATTCACCGGCCGGTGCATAAAGAAGCATTTTCTCCTCTCGAAGCAATTTTTTATGGTTAATCTTGGTTGATTGTACTCGGTTACCTTTTGGAAAATGAAAGTAAAATGATTGATTTAAAAGCCACTGTATATTAAACATTGTTATTGATATTTTATTATTTTTGAATTTTTATAATCACTATTGTTTATTGTGTTTTACGTAAAGTAGGAATAGACCCTCTCTCGCAGTCCTCGCCCACAGGCTGCAGATATCAACTTTTTGCCCGGGGGGGTGTAATTTGGGGGAAACCGAAAAAATGACTTCGTCGTTTCGCTTTTGCACCCCTAAAAATACCCTTTCATTAAGATAACTTCGATTTTTCTCTGAAAACTCCTAAAAATATTAAATTGCCAATTTTGACCCCTAAAAAATACGACGATTATCCCTATCATACCAATATAGGGAGTACCCCCCCCCCGGGCTTTTTTGTTGAACATTGCCCAACAATTTTACAAGCAGTAAAGTTTCAATTAAAAACATTTTTACTTTTTTAGTTCAGCAATTGTTGTTGACTTTCATTGTCTTCAGTATAAAGATGTTCTTATAATGTGTAAACATATTCCTTTAGTAAGTAAACTGATGGACAGGTTAAACTTTTATGAGATATGTAAGTAATTCTTTTTGATATTGTTGGCGTATAATGCGTTTTACTTACTGTTTTCCTTGTACCGGATTTCAGCTCAAGACATTGCTCAAGATACTCGTTCCCACTCACTTCTTGTTGGTCAACAACCGGTTCTAGGTAACAATCCCGTAGCACAAGGTAAAATGCTGGGTAATACGATTTGAGATTTTCTGGTCCGCAATCACGACTGCTGTCAGCTTTTACAAACTTTTCGGATACTTCTGCAACGTATCTACCGATTTATGTTAGAAAAACATCGAGTTTCTGTTTCACATACTTCACGTATATTGAGGTTATGTCAATCAGTTGTTTCTCAGCCTCTACAAGGCTGTTATGTACATGTCATTGTTAACATATGGGAGTTAGCGTTTGGTAATATAAGTGATTTTTTTCACGGGCTCTGATTGGTTAACAGGTTTGTTTGCATTAGCCAATGTAGCCATGGTTTGACTTCACGTTTAAAGACGACAGGCGGCAAAGTTTCAAAATATCAGATCACAAGTTGTCAAACTTTGTAAGTTAAAAATGCAACTTTAACGTTGTGCATACAACAATGAAAAATATGGAAGTTTTCCAAACGAGCAATATTCATTGTTTGATATAAGCGCAGTGCAAAACGAGCTCTAGCTCTGTTTGGACTGAAAAAGCTCTTCATACACAATGTGGAGCAGTTCGTCATGCTCCTTAGTAGCCGGCCAGGCCATTGCAGCACTACGAAGAAGCAAATCTGAAAGTTTTTTACACTCATCTTAATACAACATTAAAGATGCTTAGTAAACTTAAGACCGATGTAACTTTTTGTTTTATAATTCAAGCCAGATTCATTTCAGCTCTAGCTCAAAATTGATTGACTCGTGGTTTCGGTTGCATTGCACTGAAATTGTTTAGTTCCCTGCGAGAACCGTAATAAAAAAGGTTAAAAAATTTTAAAAGGAAGAACTCTGCAACCTTGTTCCCAGGGTTTCCTCCTAAAAGCCAAGGGAGCAGCCCTGGGAACGAGTTTGCGTGTTCTGTTTTGTATTGAAAAGGAAAATTATGCAAAATCAATACATAAGTCGATTGAATTACAAACACAATAAATGGGAAAAAAATAAATTAAACAAATATTGCAAGTTACAAATAGAGCTTGACTATTTTTTTTAAAAAAGTTGACTCTTTAGAAATCAGACAAACAACTCAGGCTTAAATTTTTAGGCGCTTTTTCAATGAAAAAAAAACATTAAAGATTATAAAATTGAGGATAATTTTCAAAGAAACAAACTTTGCAAGATTAAAGGCTAAATGCTTGATAAAAGCAACGAATTCACTAATCTGAATCGACCGTACTCTTGTTGCTGCAGACTAGTTCGCCGTATTTACAGTCCAGTAGCTCGAAGAAGACAGCAGTCGTGTGCACGCCACGCTCAGAAGCGTTTCAATGTATTTCCGGTCACGGAAGTCGTCTTATTTGTCTCGGAGAATTACGCAATGACATGCACTTTAATTTTCTTGACCACTTTTCAATACATCAAATGATACATGAGTAAAAAAAGTTTTTCAAATGAGATTTTTTGCCAGTTTTGATAAAGCAGAGTGTTTTAACTAGTTTTGTTTTGGCCAAGTCAAAGCTTATTAAATTCTATTGATCAATGTCTTCATTGCCCTACATAAACAATAAACATTCGTATCGCAAAGGCTAGTTATACTAGACACCAATTGATATACTGTATATCTCAAAGATAAAATAGTAAAAACATCACTATAAACTATTAGAAAGGATACTGCAAAAGTTTGAAATCTGTGTCGTTTATCTTCCCAACTCCATTTAAAATGAATACGGTTGACTGCAGAAGAATTAGGGTTAACAACATCAAATCTGTTTTTGTATCTGTCTTCTTCGGATCATCTAACCCTTCGGAGTCAAGTGTTATGATTGTCGTGTCTCTGCTCCGAGGGTGTTTTGTACAGTAAAACCAAATACCTTTTGTCTCTGATTCAACTGTTGCTCCAAGAGGAAATTTCTTCCTTTCAGTTGTTATGCCAGCAAGAAAATTGGCTAAATATGATTTACCTTCGCGATAACGCCCTGATATTCCAACAACTTTTATCGGCGAACGAATATTTTCAACAACGTTAACAGCTTCCTCGTTTATTATCAGTTCTCCGCGTTGAGAATATTGAATTAGTGGCAGTGGTTGAGTCATGCTCGCCATTATCGGTTCGTTTTATAAAAAAGTACGACGAATGCGCAGTCAACTGTAGCTTTCCTTATAAGGACTTCTTGTCAAATTCTGGGAAATTTCCCTCAAAGAAAATCTTTCTCATAGCATTTATAATTGTTAGAAAAATAAGTTTCGTTTCTTAATTATGGAGTCAAGTTGAATAGAATTATGTTATATTAATGCCTTGACCTTCGAACAAGATTCTCTTACATTTCCCCATATACTTGGAGTATCTATAACGAAAGTGAAATCATCTGACTATTCTCATTCAAACTAAACGTTGTCGTTTTGACCGTCTTCGAAACTCAACCCAGATGGAAGGACCAATTCGGTTTATACAAAGCACGGAGAATGGCTTTCAGATAAATGCTGAAGCAATGGAGTTTTTTTCAAGTTGTGAAAAACCAGTTGTTGTTTTAGCAGTCGCGGGACGTTACAGAGAAGGGAAGTCGTATCTCGCAAACTATCTTCTGGGCGAGCAGAAGGGATTTGCTTTGGGATCGACTTTAGAGTCAGAAACTAAAGGTAAATAAAGGTTTCCTTGTTTTTATATTGCTACAACGGCCAGTGCATGTACCAAGTTAGAGTTTTGTGAACTCCATATCATCTCATGAATCTGACGTCAGTCTAAAACACAAAGCAAACATTCCTAAACCCGTTCCTTTGCGTTGAAATCTGGTGTCAATTTGCTAAAAAAGAAAGTTATTTGAACAGTAACGTTTGATTGAACGTATCATATTTTGGCGAACTGCATGTAAAACATTTTAAAAAGTAAAATGCAGGCAACACATCTGAAGAGCTCTAACGATCAAGCTTTTGTTTTAATGAATATTTTCCCTTAAGTAAGTTTAAATTTGAATTACTTGTTTTTGGTTGTAGAGGCTTCGTTTATTCAGAACAGTTTGCATGCATGGCTTCCATGTTTTCAAACAAAACGCTCGATTTATAAGTTGGATTTTCATAATTTTTCAACAGATTTTCGAACACTCTTTTTTTTCTATACGATTGTTTATTTGTTGTTATGACCTTCGATTGTTTGAAATTAAAGTAATAAGTCAAGTATAATTTTATACCAATATATATTTTGAATAGTTTTGTGGCCTCTTTGTCATCATTAAAATTATTCACAATCAGAAAGCGAAAGTCTTTTAGCGTTTTTCAGTCATCATTAGAATAATTTTTAGAAACTAATATACATGTAAATCTAAAAATTTCTTTGTAATTCCTTTATATTAATTCTATAAACTAATATACGCTCAAATAAGCAGCAGGTGTTCGAAATTTCGGAAGTCATCTTGCGGGGAAATTACCTGTAGATGAATGAAAACTACTCATTATTTAAAAGTTATGCAACAACGCTAAAATTTCTATCGTATTTTAATAATTCCATTCTCAAATCTTTCTGAAATGAAATATTGTTAAATACAGGGAGTGTAATTATTCTGAACAAAACATTTTGATAATGAGCTACATTTCTGAAACAGAAAACTTGAGACTCTTTCATGTACGCGTGCTTGTAACTTTTACTTTTAAAGGGGAATTCCACGTTTTTACAACCTATATTCTTATATTAACGCTTAAAGTACCCTTAACAAAGTTTCTTTGCCATATATCTTGTACCATAGCCCGAAAGTATTTTTTGAAAGCAGCAAATGTTTTTAAAAGCTAATTTGCAATACATCATCTACTCCTATACTCCTACTTCTACTTCCATACTCCTACTCCTATACTCCTACTTCTATACTCATACTCCTATACTCCTACTCCTATACTCCTACTCCTATACTCCTACTCCTATACTCCTACTCCTATACTCCTACTCCTATACCCTTACTCCTATACTCCTACTCCTATACACCTCCTATACTCCTACTCCTATACTCCTACTCTTATACTCCTACTCCTATACCCTTACTCCTATACTCCTACCCCTATACTCCTACCCCTTTACTCCTACTCCTACACTCCTACTCCTATACTCCTACTCCTATACTCCTACTCCTATACTCCTACCCCTATACTCCTACTCCTACTCCTATACTCTTACTCCTATACTCCTACTCCTATACTTTTACTCCTACACTCCTGCTCCATTAAGCAGGCGTCGGAAGGGTGTGGATTGTTTTTTATATCATTTGTTTTTTTTTTTAATTTTTTTAATTTTATACTTAATACTTAGTGCTTCCCAAATTTTTTCAAATAAAAACGATTTTATTTTTATGACTGACTCTAGGATTCCGAGTTGACCTCACTCTTTGACATTCTTTTCACTTCTGTTTCGAACTCATTGCGCTGTTGAAACCACTCTATAAGAACATAATAATTTATTATATTTATGTAGCTTTAAGTGGGTAGTTTTTTTTTTAATTTAGATGCGAATGAAAATAGTAAACAGCTTCGTGTCGCCGCGCCGGCATTTTAGTTGTGAGACTTTCAATTTCTTTACATGTGCAAAGGTTTTTCATGAATCAAACAATTATTAAAACTTACCTTGAAATACGTTCACACCAAAGTTAGTCGACTTTTTGTGTTTTTGGGAACTGGCGCATTATCTATTTCTAAAATTTCAGCCTCGCTGATACCTTTTCGAAACCGCGACGTCATTGTTTTTCATGATTGCTAATCAGTGAATGTCCTAGATATTCACTTTCTAGGGAACCAATCAGAGCTCGTGAAAATATTATTCGCTGGTTAGGTATATGCTAATGTTGACATAAATCGAAACGCGAAACGTCGAGGTCTGTATCTAGCGTTAGGCACCAATCCCGAGGCGGATAGTTGTTTCAGTATTTTACAAAATATTGAGATAAAAATGCACTTTATTTTCAAACTTTGCTTTTATTTTTAGAACAAGCGCTTTTTGTCATTTTGACTTCCGCCTCAAATCAACTAATTATGATAGTCTTGGGTATCGCGAGTTACGGGAGCCAATCAGAGCGCGCGAAAATGAATATCGGTTGCTTTGGTAAATACTAATCTTGGATAGAGCGAGTAACCGGAGCCAATCAGAGCGCGCGAAAAGGAATATCGGTTGCTTTGTTAAATACTAATCTTGGATAGGGTGAGTTACAGGAGCCAATCAGAGCGCGCGAAAATGGTTATCGGTAGCTTTGGTAATACTGACCTTAGATAGCGCGATTTTCGGGAGCCAATCAGAGCGCGCGAAAATGGGTATCGGTTACTTTGGTTAATACTAATGAATAAATCTCTTTAAAATTGCATGTCATTGCCTAAATAAAGTTAAGATAATTTAATCAATATTGTCCGAGAGCCTGAAATAATTTGGACCTCGGGGACAAAATTAATGGACGATTGATCAAAGAAATACAAGGCCAATACATCTCGATGGAAACTACTGCAGATATAAAATAAACAAAGTATTTTATTGCATTGAAGTTATACTAAGATGAATATACATACTGTACAATGTAACAAGTTGAAATTACCTACAAGCGCCTTAATTGTCAAAAAGGGGATTTGTGCAAAATTTACAGGAAAATAATAAAAAATAATTTCAATTAAATTTATTTTTTGAAAAAAAATTTGAAAACAATATAAATATATTTAATGACCACTAACACTAAACTGTTAGTAAAATGAATTTCGTATTCCAAGTGAGTCAAAGATGCTCGTTTTCTCTCACTACCAAGGCCAGAGATAATCTCTGGCTCCAATGAAGCAATCTATAGGCATTTGAAAGTTCTAAGTTAGCTTTCTAAGTTGTTAATAGTTGTTAAATATTACATTGCCAAAAAATGTGACTAGTAGAAGTGTGACAAAATTTTTTTTAAAAAAGACAACTGATATTACCACTTTTTATCTACCATATATATATATATGCATGCTAGGTGGGTCGAAGACCCTCATCTTCTTAAACTACAAGAGCCAGAGATGGCTTCCGGCTTTTCAAAGGGTTTACTGTAGCTTTCTTAGTCATTAATTATTACATTGCCAAAAAATCTAACTAGCAGTAACTTGAAAAAAAACTATTATCACAAAAAGTTGTGTTTGGTTAGCATTGACACGTGGATTTGTTTTGACACATTTACAGTTGCAATCGCAAGTTAGTTTACAAAACGTTAGTCACAATTATTTGTAGTTTTTAAATCTAGATTTTAATGAATGTTTTAAATATTTGAATCTCAACTTGGGCAAGTCGGCCACACTTATACATCTTGAAAGCAAGAAACTGTTCACTCTGAATAAAATTTGCTGAAACTTTTCATATGTACTGTACAGTGTTCAAAATCGTTTGGAATATCAATCGATCTTTGAAAAAACTACAGTAAGGTGCATCCATGAACAATTTCAAACAGACTGTTTGAAAGAAAAGGGCTTGCTAAAAAACCTACATATTCGACTGAGCAGTATCATGCATCTGTCAAACTAATTAGTATAAAGACTTCTAGAAAGCTAGAGAAGACGTCTGGAGAAGAGTAGTTCATGGCGCGTAACAAGAGAAAGTAGGCGAACAAAAAAACTCTAGCTTGCAAAAATCATTTATCTTGATAAATAAATAAATTATCTAAAAGAACTTGTAGCGATTCACTATTATGAAAATCATTGGTTGTCGACCCTGTTTTGCTGTTGCACTGATAGTGTTCAAATACTTTTATGAAGTCACAAAATCGAGGTCAAACTGAAAGAAGGATCCTGTGTGATTTTTAAACCTCTTCTGGAAATGTTTCAGAGAAAGAATGCCACTGATGCATCTGAATGTGTTAAAATTGTTATATGTAAAATATCAATGGTTTTCTTGTCTGAAAATTCACTGTACAACACAGAAAGAGCTTCTGGTCTGAGTGGGTGTTGCTCGTGCTGGTATCTCGAGGTTGCCATACTGGATAACGTCAGCTTTGAGAACTTTCTGTAATAAATGGAATAAAAACTGGAGTTAAGACTTTTGATCAACTCTGAGTTGACAGAGAAAATAATCCCCTGTGATCCCTGCAGTAACCACATACATTACATTAACTGGCTGCGTTTCCAGCGTGGTTAGTCCTTGTAGTGTAGTGGTTAACACGTCGGACTAGTAAACCGAAGATGTAGGGTTCGATTCCTGCCAAGGGCTTAAAAATTGTTTTCTCTTCTTTCATTCTGAAATAATGTTTAATCATTGTTACAGTATAAGCCGAGTCCAAGGATAGGAACATCATCCGAACGACTGAATTGTTGAGAAAATTAAGGGTTTTTTTCTAAGGACGAGAAGTAGGAAGGCACTGAGTAAGCTGTGAGTACTGAAAAGTGTTATTATTATAGTAAGTCTGCTCAATTCTTTATACACGAAACCGCGCAATAAAAGGGCGGCCTGTGCCAGGCCTTCATCACCTTTAGATTCAGTCAACTTGCAAACATCACATTTATTTCACCTCTCTCTCATATTCAAATTCGTTTTTTAGAGTATTACAACCCACTTCTTCTGAATCTGCTTGAAATTTCGAAAACCTTCAAATGCAAATAAAATAGAGCCTACATTTTGCAAAGTAAAAAACCATAGCTGACAGGAAAACCGAAATCAATATCAGTGGATTGTAACAGAATAATAACGGTGTAAAAGTTCAAAACCGAGATTTTCGAACTAATTAAAACATTTTGTTGATTTCTGCATGTTTCAAACTGATGTAATGAATATTATGAAACATAATATATATATATTAAGTAATTACTGCGATTTTTCAGTTTTTAGCTACTCAGTTAAAACGTAAAGTAGATATATTAATTATTATTTTTAGTAGTTAAATGGATCTCTTAATTTTCATTGCTCAGAGAGAAATTTAATGACCATCTTGCTTCAAAATTTGAATTTTGAAAGGTGTCAGATGCGGGCGGACCTAACGATTTTAGAGTGCAGATTCTTACAGTTTATTTTATGAATACCCTGTTAGCAAAAATCTATCTGGTAAAAAGAGATATTATTTCCAGTTTCCACATTACGTCATGTTGGTATACTCTTTACAATTTAAGAACTTTGATTATAATTTCATTTCAACATGGCCGTCTGTTTGTTTTTTGTGTTTCTTTTGTGATTGTGCCAGAACCAAGAATAAAATTTACCTGATGTTGCTCCATCTCATTTTTTGTTAGTCTGATACCAAGTACATCAGCTGCAATCTTTTGAAAACACAGACTGATCTGAAAAAAACAACAACAAACAAACGTTAAAAATAAGGATGACAGTTTATTGGACTGGCTTGGCCTCTCATCTTGTTGTTTAAGGAGAAGAATTGCCTCAATAAAGACAGACAAAGTATGGTTCAAAATGTGCAAAATTTCCCAAGCTACAGAGCCATGAAACATTAAATAAGATTGTGGTATGATCTACTAAATGTTTTGAAGAAAGAGTTGCCAATCTTATATAAAGGTGTAGTTCCATCATTTACAAATGAAACTGTATAAAATAAATTGTAAATTAAAATACTTATATTCTCAGTCGTAATATGCAATAAATGGATCGCGGCAAATGCTGCTGGCTCTGGAAACTTTTAAAAAGTAAAAGTTTGCTGAGGTCCATATATTGCATATTACAGCTCTGGACCTATATTTCACTGAGCACAATCCAAGAAGTTGTAATGTCAAACATATCACCTCAGTCTACAGTACAGTGGAACCTCGATTTAACGAACCCTCGATTTAACGAAGTCCTCGATATAACGAACAATATCCTATGCCCCAGCCAAAGTTATAGTAAAATGTATGGAATAGGACCTCGATATAACGAATTCCTCGATATAGCGAACATAATCCTGAAGCCCAAACGTAAAATCTACCTCGATATAACGAATTAAGGACACATTTTTAAGGATGCAAGCCAGAAGACAGAGGCAATCCTCATTGGAAGAATTCTTCCATTAAATATAAACTGCTGCTAGTTTCTGTTTTCTTGCATCTAACATTTTGTTTAAGTTTTGTTATACTCCGAACGCAACTCGCGTGTTGAGAAACTGAAGAAACTCTCGAATATCATTGTTATGTTATGTTTCGACCGTAAATGATTTTGGCAAATATACAAACATTAAAGGCAAAAAACTTAAATCACTTGAAATCCCGAACTATCGGGTAGTGCAACATAACAACACTAAAACCAGTTTTCTTGTTTACGAAGACAATTTTCTGTAGACAGTAATCTCTATGTTGCAACATTTTTAAATAGCTGCTCTGAACGTGTCGTTTTTTTGTACCGTAAAGAAAAGCTTAGCGTCTGTTCAAATGTGAAATGAATTGCATCTCAAAACGCGGCACTACGGGGTCACGAAAATTGCATTGAATTGCGTGACAGAAGTCGCCTGTGTTACAAATCAATCATTAACTATGACCTCGATATAGCGAACTTTTTGGTCATTTCCCCTCAAATTCGTTACATCGAGGTTTTCGACTTGACGAACCCTCGATTTAACGAACAAATTTGGTCGGTCCCCAGCAACTTCGTTAAATCGAGGTTCCACTGTAGCATGTATTTTTTGGTGAAACTGAGATGCTATAAACCTGTACACCGGGTCCGTTTCTTATAGTTTTTGCATTTTAGCATCGAAGTGAATTCTAATTTGGTGAAACTTCTTCAAAATCAGTGTAAGTGCGAGCATTCTTTGGCTAGCACCATGAAACTGTTTGTATTTTGTCTCGTGCCGGGATCGGTTGACACTTTTTTTAACGTTATCAAGCTGCTGCGGGTAATCATTTTAGTTTTCATACACGTTACATTTTTTTTAACAATGTATTGCTAAATTAACAATGCATTGTCTAAATTAATAATGCATTGTCTAATGCAACTTCGTGTCCTATTTTGAGGTAAATAAATATATTTTTTAAGAGCGGCACAATTTAACCGAATATTTTCGGGTTTTTTTTGAAAGCACGTGCTCGGTATCTAACTGGTTAGACAGTTTACTACTCCTCAGTACCCTCGGAAATGTTGGACAAAGAACTGTTCAGGGCAGTTTCTGAAAGCTGTTACTTTATTCGAATTTTTTTATAAATCTTTCCCTTTAAACGAATTCGCAATAAACGTTCAAGGAACAAGACTATTTTTGCATTAACTATCATAAATAATAGCTAAAGTGCCATATGACCCTTATGTACTAAATAGTTTATCCACCTTTAACCAATTTCTTTATGGCAGGGTCTTGTTTGTTGTATCTACATCATTTTTTTCGAGCTAGGATCGGTTGACTCTACAATCCAGTGACATTCATCAGGCTACTGCTTCTTTCTCCATGTTGTACCAAGAACCGCAGTCACTGTCTGCTAACATCTATTGAAAACAGTTTAGGTTTCGGTTTTCGTTTTTCCCCCACCGGAAAATAAGGGATTTATGTTTCGTTTTCAAAAAAAGTTTGCTAGATGACAAGTAATTTGTAGAGGTAGCGATTAGTTAATAAACCCGAACCACACTTTCATCCACCTCAAAAAAAGATAAAATACCAGGTACAATTATTATTAAAAGGTAAATATATAAGCAGGGACATAGTACAAATTATCTCCGTTACAACGTTTAGGAGATAATGGATTTCTACGCGTTATGCTAATTGCATGCCTTTATTGTTACCGCTTTTGTATTGAATCAATTCTCACGCTATTATGCATAGCTTTTGTTTAATGCGTGTATATTAAGCGAATATGTATTCAGTTTGTCACTCTAGCTCCAAACTAGTACGTGCCAGGCAGTTTACTTTTGATATGTCAAACAAGCAATTTCCTTCAGAGTGTTTTTCAAAGAGTTTTCCAGACTTCGAGCAAGCCGTGGCGAATGCAATTTCATCTTCCTTGGGAGACATTACTAGTAAATTGACATCAATTATCGACAGCCGCTTTGAATCCTTTATAAGCGAGAAATACACCAAGAAAACTCGGCGACCGTCGAAGAAGCGTTAATCCGCTCAAAAGTTGGCTAATATCAGTTCAAGGGAGTAACTACAGAATACCCAGCAACTATTGTCCTTGATTTAACCGCGCATGAAACAAGCAGCAGTTCGAGCACGAAGAAGCAGTTTTCGACAAACTTGATTCAGCTAACAGAGCGCTTGGCGCCAACCAGATTGACAGAGCGAAGATCTATAGAAGAAGGTGTGTCTTTGGTTTCCAAACGTATGAAGGTTATTAAGATGGTAGATAAAAGCCAATATAGTTGGGCGACTGTCCAGGAATATCTGTCAGATGAGCTGGCATCCGACTCGGATGACGAAAGGCGAATTATTTGCTCAGATAACAGGGCGGCAAAGAAGATCAAAGAAACAAGAATGAAAAGAAACCTCAATTGAACTCTACACAACCTGGTTATCGTTTTTCGCCCTCCAGCCGTTTTCGGAACAGCACGCAAACTAATTATCAGCCCATTCGAGACGACTCTTTTTGGCGACAGGCCGGCATTCCCAGGCAGTCAGTTTCCCGCCAGATTGGCCCATGCTTTAAGTTAAGTATATTCAATTATATATATACATGATTGTTTTTATCTGTATTTTTTACTAGCGTTTTTTGTCCTGACTCTATCTACAGCATTGCCTGGTCCCTGGAGCCGGCCATTTTCTCCGATATGATTTATTGTTATGCTTTAATTCAGCGTAGAAGCCATATGTTATGCCCGCCGTACATGTGAGGAAAAAGCTGAGCAAAGTACATCGCGAGGGATTTTGCTCATCCGTTTCCTCGCGTATGCGACCACCATTTGACGAGAAATTCGCCTCACGAACTCGTGACGATAAAATCAAACATGTTGGATTTTTTTTTTCTCGCGATGCATTTTGCTCAGCTCTTTCCTCACGTGTGCGGCGGATTTTAGATGAGCAACAGAACCGCTGACGCAAAGTCAAATTTGAGGTTCTTTTTCACGAAGATGTGTTTAACTTCAAAACCCCATGAAGCACTAATCGATAAAAATGATCATATATAAGTGAGCCATTGCACCAATATGAAACATATAGACGCTACACAACAACGACCATCTGTATATAAAATTTTACATCACTTTAAAGTACCTATGAAATGATTTTTTTTTTTACCCTTTTCTATAGCTCGTAATGTCTTTATTTGGCAATCGCAAATTGAACTTGGTGAAATTTTCAGAAATTCAGTTTTTTTGCTGCCTAAGAGCCCAAAATTCGTGTCTCTGGAGCCTGGTGACAAATTTGGCTTTGATGAATACAATGAAAAAACAATGGCTAAAATGTTAATGTGTTAGTGAGTCGTTCCCCCGCCCTTGCTTGCATGATTCTATAAGTTCCTTTTCAATTTTTATTGATCCAACTTATACCGGCGGAATTGCTGTCCCGTGGTTATTCATTTAAAAGTTTTATTTACACACCCCGGAAGGATGGGAAGCTGAGTTAGATTAGGCGGAAATAAGATCTCATCGGTATAACCAGGGATTGAACTGATTGTAGGCTTCTACAGATTGTGCTCGGCAACTTTTTGGCAACTTACCACCAAATCTGCTAAGATTGTCGAGTTGCGCACACAAGCTGGAAATGCGCTTATTTCGCTGTTTTACACCTA
>JAPEIX020007845.1:0-19961 GCA_026122405.2 Zoanthus sansibaricus
AAAGGTTCCTTCAACACCAGAGTCTTTGGACTTGATTGAAGCCCGAAAAAATTGCTTGCCCCAACATCCATTCCCAAAACGAAAGAGTGGTTACGTGTCTTTCGCAATGACCCCCTCGGGGGCGGCGCTTGCCTTGGCACCATAGTCTAGAAACTACCCAAAGCTGGGGATGCATAAACCTGTGGATCGTCAGCCGCAGAAGCACAATGACGTTGAGTTACTCCCCTGCAGTGATCCCATTCATAGTCCTGCCTCTCTGGTCAGATTCTGCCCCATAGTTCTCATACCATCGATCACTGGCTGTAGGGCTCCGCGCTATAGTGAGTGTTGTAAGCCCCCAGACATAATCATGGCGACAAAGTTCCAGCAATGAAATTGCAAGGCTTGGGAAATCAGTCGACACTCCAAGCTGCCATTGGAGGCCAAGATGTCGCGCTTCTCACCAGCGGAGACAGGCAAAACAGCAGATGGCAAAAGCTTGAAGTTGTGAACCACTTCAAGGACGGAACTGTCTGCCAGAGAGGTCATGAATGGCATCGCGGCCAATGTGCTGGGAACTCGCGCCAAGCGCATTCTTGGGGTCCGACAAAGCCACCACCAGCCGCGGCAACAGTCGCAGCAGCAGCGAGGTGAAGCCGGCTCATCTCCAGCCATTATCTTAGCTCCGTCCCTACTTCGATGCTGGTAGAGCCGTTCATCAGGCAGGTCAAAGACTTCTCATGTTGTTTCAGACCATTCTTGGTATCAGACAAGAAAAGGAGGGCCTCCACAAATTCAATGTGCCTTCGAGCTTGGCAAACCAACAAGCTGCCCATCGACTACCAATCGGCTCCTTGCGTGCCCTCCGGAAGTTGAAGTACTGCTGTGACACGTGGCAACATTTGCGCCGGTGGGGCTTGCTGTTGCGAACGCTCCTTGCCACCATTTGTGCGGTCGAACTCCATGGTAGCCCAGCTCATCGCCAGAAGCCTTGCAGGTCCACGAAGTTTCCCAAGCAGCTTCAAGCGCGGCATCGTCTTTTCTCAACTGAATTGGGGTTCTAACGGGCATACCAACACACCTCACATGTGTAGCATCGCCAAGTCTTGCACTGCCATCCCATGATGTGACGCTCGGGATGCCCGAAGCGCCCAAGGTGTTCTGGAAGTATGGATCTAGCAAGCCGGCCAGTCAAGGCACAAGCACGGAGATCCAATCACCTTTTCGATGACTTCCGTGCAACTAGTGCCACGTCCCGGAGCTTTGCTGCTTTGCTTCCAATGTGGTAGCCAGCGCAGCGTTGTGGGGCTCATACCCGACAATCTCCAGTTCAAGTAGGTGAAAGAAATGTCAAATCCACCTTGTTTTCACCAACGATCACGGAGGTCAGATCGCAGCTATGTGAATATGTGAGTGACGCAAAAGGGGTTTCTCTGAGCCAAGAATCACCAAACATCCTTGGTAGTAGTGACATCATTACCTCAAAGTGGCTGGAGACTTGCTGGTGAACTGTTGCTGTTGCAGAATAGCATGGCATCATGCAAGACCATTTTGTTTCATGTATTTCCCTTGTAGAAAGGATATTTGCAAATTCTTGGCATGTCTTGGGGTAATGCTGCGCTGCCTTTCCTCGTGCACTTGCTTCCCAAGAGGCTGTTCCTTCTTAAGCTAATGACGCTTCGGGTACAGAGCTGCGTTTTTGATAAAGAATTCCGTAAGATGTCACATGAACACCGTCCTGCCTTAGAAAATTTTCGCTCTTGTTCATGGGAACGCAAAAGATCGAGTTTGAACTGAATAAACAATTCAGCACGCTGCTACGTTTTCTTACAGCTTGCAATCTCCCCTTCCTGGTCTAGGCCGCAGCAAAAAATTGAATGAATGCTCACTTTGTGAAAGGAAAGGAGGCTGCGTTTCCAAAAGAACATAGCGCTATGTTAAAACAAACGTTATGATGAACTTATATGTACAACTCAATCTATGTGCAAGAATTAAATCAAATTCTTAAATTTGGCTGCTGAAAATATCATACTGGTGATTGTTTTTCGCTTGTTCTTAATTTTTGGGCAAATCTCTAAATTTCTAATAAAAGTTTGTTCTTAAAAACAAAAACGAGGAATGGAATGCTGGTTTGAAATCGCCTCTTAGATTTTGTCACAAGTTGTTGGTTATATCACACCAATGTGTTTGCTTGTGTTTTATAAAAATTTCCAAAAAAGCAATTCAAAAACTGTCTGATTTCAAAAAACCATTCAACCATTTTTTGGGGTAGGACTTCAAAAAGCTAGCTTCTGTCGGTATCATTGCACAGTTCTGTGTTGTGGGGAGGAAAACATTCCTTTACGAGTAATTTGAATTTACACATTCATTCACTAGTTTTTGATATCTGTGCATGCCGTGCATGCATGGTACGTGATGCACGCCACTTAAAAGTCACATTTAGGAAATTCTTACAATATGAACTTTGTAAACAAGTCTCTCAGTTATTTTCAAAAAGACAACCTAAGAAATGGTTCGTTTTTTAGTTAAATGATGATCTCAAAACGTGCATGGTTTTCTAGTTAAATTAAAGTTGATGTAATAATCAATTAACACTTTATTTTAAAACTTAATATAGAGCCATCTGCACTTACGGAAGAATTACATCAGACTCAAAGCAACCACAGATTAAGTTATCGAGATCGTTTTAATTTTTTATTACAAACAATTTTAAAACTTTTGCCTTGTTATATGCAGTTCAACTGAAAGTATCAAGAACTCAACTGCAGAAAAATATACAGTGTCTTGCAGCCGACGGCCAGGTGAGGTACCGCAATTTTGTACTATTAGTATTACATTTACGAAATCAGTTTCTTTTTAAAACTTTAAATAAGTGTATTTAGCAGATATCGTGTTTTAAACTTGGGGTACAATAAAATTGAAAGATAGATCGAGTCAAATCATTTTTAGTTTTAAGAATAAGAAAGCAATTTTTGAAGATGAGAACAGGACACTACATAAAGACATTTTTAAAACTGGTCTCCCAAACGCACGCTTAGCGGAAAGAGTTTTCTTTCTCGCGCGCTCTCTCTCTCTCTTTGGCTTTTTACTAAATTACAATACAAACAATGGCTTGGAAATGCAACAAAGGCAAAAGGAAGTAGGTTTTCTTTACGAGTGTTAAAGGACTGCACGTGTATCTATGTTCCAAACTTAACAATTTATTGAAATTAGTGGTGGAGGTTGGGAAGTATGACCGGGCCAATATCACCTAAAACACACCACTTAATCGTGGGTGGTCAGCATGTCATGTTATGCCCCCAAGATCTGGTCGTTTGGACTATCTTGCAAGAGTCTTAAAAACGTTTATTTCGTGGAGTTTGCCGTTCATTAAGACATTAACAAAATGCATGCTCTATGCTAATTAATTACGGCCAGCCAAAATCTTAATTGACCAATCAAGTTTCAGCGTTCTCACGCCCTTTATACTTGGTTGATGATGAAAAATTTGTCATACAGCTTAACCTCTCGACCTCGACGCGTGGCAACCAATCAGCGCTGAGCATTCCCACGGTAGCGCTGGAGTGGGCCACGGATTATTACCTCATAATAGGTGTTTGTAAATAACTGCAAGAGTTGACACACGACTAAAAATTTTTCCCACGGTGTGAACTATAAAAAGAACAGTGGGACACACGACCGACATACTGCCCAGCACTCGAATTCGTGTGTAATTGACTTCAAAGCTTGGACAGGGAGCAACCGGAGCACGAGCTGAATCTAGGCACACGCCGGGTTTTAATGAATGTGGATTTTCCTACACACGTCCATTGTGAGAACAGCAGACAAATTATGGAAGCAAAAAAGGTAAAAAAAAGTTTTTTAATAGAAAATAAAACACGAAATTATAGGCTTTTAACATTACAGAGTGTTATTTAGTATCAAATTTTGAATAACAGTTCCGCATAAACTATAAGCTGTATGAAATTTATACTTTTTATTTCAGTCAAAGAAACCTTTAATGGAGAAGCTGAGAAGAGCAAGAATTAACGACAGTTTGAATGAGCTAAAATGCCTTGTGCTGGAAGCTATGAAAAAAGATGTGAGTTAACACATATATATATTTTTTAATTATCAGCATTTATTCAGGCGGACACGAAACCTCTTTATCAAACAATATCGAAACTCCATAAAACACACAAATTTGTTAGCTTTGCATTGGAATGCACTGTGGTGGCGTCCAGTCCGTGCGAGTAATTTATTTTTTATTTTTTGTAGGCATCAAGGTATTCGAAAATGGAGAAAGCTGATGTTTTAGAGATGACGGTCAAATACTTAAAGTCTGTACAGGAAAAACCAAAACAAAAGACTGAAGGTTTGTGTTGTAAAACATTTTTTTCTTTGTGAACCAATTATGTCAATTTCTTAAAAAATGAATATAACTTTTAATTCTGCAGACAAAATTTTATTAACGTATTCTATTTTACCTTGTTTAAAAAGTGTGAAAAGGAGAAGTTCATAGAATTTTGCGAGCTTAAATTTCTAAAATTCCGAAAATTACTGTTTTATCAAAAGCTTAGTTCCAGGAACTGTCACGTTCTTGCTATTTGAACTGAGAAAGTTGATCCAATGCCTCGTGGTTGGCAGGTTTTCCCGCCAGTAGGGGGTCTTGTGTTGTTACTAGGTAAATGAATCGTGGCTGTGAACTGTTGAAAGAAAACTTCTGTTCTTTGAAGGACAAACATTATGTTGATGTTTTATCTTAAAACTGATATTAACAACGGGTAACCTCTTTAGAACAGCTAAACTGGCCAAAACGATAAACTCAAGGAGAAAGAAATTGTAATTTAATTATAAGAAAATTCAAAAACAGTTATATTAATCATTGTCGTTTCTTAAAACATGATGCAAATTGTTTTCTTGACGAAAACTGAGAACTTAACAAATAATGAAATATTTCAAAGGAAATTTTAAAATGCAAAAAGGGGTTTTAAATTAGGAAAGACCAACTATTGATTTAGGTTACTTTATACCCTCTTTGTTTTTTGATTTTCAGAATCGCTTACAAAATACCGTGCTGGTTTCAATGAATGTGCTGCTGAAGTAACGCGTTATCTTATGACGACAGAACACATTAATCCTCTCGTGAGAACCGAGCTTCTAACTCACCTAGCAAATTCCTTAACTCGAAAATCTCCTAGTTCTCAACAACCTCCAGTGGCGGAGGGTAAATTATCAACAGCAGCCTCGTGTATGCCACAATCTTGTCCAGGTTCTCAAACTCAATGGAGTCACGCGCGACCCGCCTTTCCCGCCACACTGCCAACGCAACTCGTGACGACCGGTAACTTTACTGCCACGGTGCCATCACCGCCATCTTCACCTCACGACCAGGACAAAATTTCTCATATTCCTGCACAACAAATCCTTCTGGGAAGTGGTATTCCAGCTTTTATCGTTCCCAGCGATGCTTTTCACTTATTGCCGCTAACATTACAACACTCCTCGACAAAATCACTAGAGCCTTGGCGACCTTGGTGACCAATTGACATTCATGATTCAAAGTAAATTACACACATTTCCTCAAGTTCTGTTCCGAACTTTTAAAAACTGCGCGTATAAGAACTGTGGAGGTTTCTAACACGACTTGTTCAAGTTTTTTTTTTAAATTTAGAACGTAACTAAATTTCAAATTATTTATTAAATGGCGACCGAGTATGGATCCAATGTAATCTAAAAATGCACATTGACATAAAAATTATTAAAATACAGAAAATAGACCACGTGAAATTATTCTAGAGTAATATAGATATGTGTCGTCATTTTAAATAAAAATTTTCGTGAGTCTGACAATAGAAAACCTGTAAATATTGTATAGCTTTTTATTTGTATATAGAGATAATAAAATATCAGAGTGGACCTATTATATAGTGGTTTGTAAATGGAGTCTTTATGAGTGAACTTTTTACTTGAACGTACAAAATGGTTCGGAAACTTTTTTAACTTAGCAGATGCAAGCCATTTAAGCAAGCCATTTAAGCGAGGTTTACACGGGCGTTTTACATCGCACTCGCTATAACAAAAGTTTTGCTTTCAACGATTACTCAACGTTTAATCCAAATAAATAGCCTGATAGGAATGCAATATAAACAAAGTTGAATTCGTTAGGAATTTTACTTGGCTGAATTCCATGCGATAAATATTATCGGATAATGTTTTAGCTGACAAACCGCATTTTCTCGGCTCGTATTGATGTTTCTTCACTCGAGACCTCGATAGTTTTGACAAAGTTCGTGTCACAATCGAATGTTAATGAACAACTATAAACTATGAAAACTGACGTTCTTAGCCGGAGTTAAAATCGAGTTGCGCTGACAAAGAAATTCCGCTCGAAACGTCGGCAAACAGATCGCTTGTTGTCTAAATTACCGCCCTTTGCCTATCCCCTGATCTATTCAAAAATGCTTAGGATCAATTTTCTTTGTTAAGACTCTTCTCGTTAGTAACAGTTGAACAAGCTTTTCGTTTTAGTTAGATCAAAACAAAAAACAATTTCTATAGCCGCAAAGGAAATATCAAGATTGTCCCAAGAATTTTAAGTGAAGAATCATGGAAGAATTGGAGTATATTTCTATATATAAGATCAATCATTTCTTTCTGTTTAGAATTGTCAGATGTATTAAAATATGAAATTAATTTCTGCATTTGCAATAGATACTTTTTTTAAAGAGTTGTGAAGAAAATGCTTTTCACCCTGTGGCGAATCCGGCCTTTTATATAGAAAATGATTTTAAATTCCTTTTTTTTTCAAATTGTCTTGACATAAATCTGACACGTACAAAAACAAGCCGCACAGTCAAGTTTAAGTGTTATACGCTCCATTTAATCTTGGTGATAAAATACCCACGGACCACTGGGTTTTGTTCCTTATCTTCTCGGAATTTAGCTTTGATTTGTCACATGCAGCGAGAAAAACTTATAAACAAAGATAAAATTTAGAAAGTTTTTTTCTTATGAAGCTATCCAGGTTATAGTTACCTAGTATTGCAGTGGGAAACTGTTTGTTTGTTCAAATAGCTTTGTTATCTTCTCGACAGATCACAATTAACACGGAATATGCTATTTCATTATTTGGAAAGCGATTCACATTCACAATAAAGACCTTGACTAGCCATACCGCTTTTAAAAAGATTAAAGTTTCAAACGTTTGAAATAAGGGTGAATTAACTGAGAATAAACAAAAAAAAACTGGCTTAACTAGTTAGAAACTTTTTAAAGCAATGGCTATGAGTTTAAGCGTAGTAATTGCTCTTAGTGGAAAGTCGAACACAAGAGGTAGGCGGTGCGCTGAATGAACTAACAACAATAGGCAATACAATTTCATAACGCGAACATTGAAGGAATTCATGTTAAAAGATATCTAAATTAAAACATAGGCTATCCGGAAATACATTTACCACCAATGACGAACATTTTTGATGGCATGAATCAAGTGTGAAATTTAGCAACAGTTTCACTCACGATTGGCTTTTAAAAGCTGTCTGAACAGCTCTCGATTGGGTTTCATTCGTTCCTAAGTAATAGCAGCTGTCGAGTGGCCTTAAGGAGTAAAAATTAAAGTAGCCAAAAAGTCTGAATTGTCATGGAGAATTAAACATTTTGTTTGCTTTGTCAACCGGCACGCGCCAAATTCATTAAGTATGAAGTAAAGAAACACGCGACCCCGCGCATCTTGATTGTGTTTACTCTGAACTTCCATAACCTCGACTTTTCTTAAGGATTCAAAAAATTGTGGACAAATGTTTGAACCCAACGTTAAAAACAAGAAATGGCCATATAAATTAGCTTTACCTTAAATTTCAAATGCGAATTATTATAGTCTTCGGACACTAGTTGCTGCTTTCAATGATAGAAATGAAGATTGAATTTGAAGATAACCACTCCATTTGTACATTTTTCGTGTTCACGGCCATGACTTATATTCCATAGATGAAGCAAGTTTAGCCAAATATACGTAAACAAGGAGTTAGAAATTCAAATTCTGTTCATTTTAACTTGGCTCATGTCAAAACTACGAAAGACTGATTCATGTGGAAGTCTTGACTGGGACTAAAAGTTTACGGAATTGCTATTTGTATCTTTTACGGTCTTCCACGATTGATTTCCTCCAGCTTTGTTATATTTTTCTTTATAGTTATACAATACAGAAGAAGGCCTATAGTGTTGAGATATTGATGATTCAATTTACATGCCGAATATATTCAGTTAGCTATGTTCCGCTTTGAAAAGGATTGTAGTCGAACAAATTGACTAATCAGGCTGTACCAGAACAACCATTCAACTTTTAAGGTTCAGTTTTGCAAAAGCATGCAAATAACTAATAAATGGGCGTATCTAGAATTTACGCCAAAATTTGAATCAACATAGTTTTTTTAAGAAACTATTATTAAATGTATTTCAAACCTTGAAACTGAAACGTATTTTTAAAGAATTTTAAAAATAGTTTATAGTTGTCAAAGATACGTGCTATAGTTACTTGCTGAGTCGCCTATCAAAAACAAAAAAGTCAAAATAAATTATTCAATTCAAACCTTCGGCCTGATTTAGGTCTTTGTAAGACCTCTCTTAACTCGTGCATACGTCTTCCTAATTCTACTCGAGTCTTTCAATTACTTTTTACATCGGATATAATTGACCAATCTACGATTTAAATTTTCGTTTGGTTGCTTCCCAAAATCTTGCTATGATTTGCTTTGTGAAGCATAATTATCAAATAAACTTTGTTTAATAGCGTGATTAAAACATTTGCTACTCATTTTGAAACTATGAAACGGATAAATATGGAAAGGCTTTTTCATTTTCCATTTTCTATGTATTGAAACTTGTAAATAAAGCTAGTTATTCTTTTTAGAAAAAGCTGAAATTTTAAATTCACGTACATTATGGTAGCCCGCTATTTACAATTAACTAAGATGGCAGATATGCCCAGTTTCTTAAAGGACATCATTAACTGAATTCAATCATCAACTAAATTTGTATGTTTTATCTCGAACACCCGATATATGTGTGATAGAAATAAACTGTGTATTGATGTTCATAGCAATTTGAAAAATTATAGGAGTCGCCGGGAAATCCTGCTTCCTTATGCTCATGACAATCGCACTTCGGTACAAGTTATGCGACAGTTATTCGAGTACATTTCTTGCTAATCCTTAGTCACAATCTCAGTATCACCGAATAATAAAAAAAAGTATTTTAGAGTTTCGCCTGAAAAGAAACTATTAGTATTAGTGCTCTTGGTTGCTTAAATTAGTTTTAAAATGATTCACTTTGACGTTGTAAGCCACACAGGAGCAATTTACTCATAGTTCATTAAGAACTATCTGCAAACGGCATTTTTCCAAACCGGAATCAGCTCAATCAACCACCAAAAATTATTTCAGCCCCTGTTTTTCAATTTTATACAGTATTTCAAAATAAAAAGCCTAGCTCTGTGCATCATAGTTTACGAGAACTAAAACTCGCAAAATAGCCCGGTTTTTCAATAGGTCTTTGTAACCGGTTTGTGTGTTGTTGGTAAAACACTTGGAAACCTTACTTTGCGACTTAAGTCTTTAAGCAAAACAGAATTTTAGATAGTATGAAAAAGGGGCAAAACTGTCATAAATTTATGCATTATTTAAAAAGCGAATACTGAAACTTTTAGTCTCTGGAAAAACAAACTGTTGATGAATTACTGTTGGTTGCTAGAAATTATTTTACGAGTTATAAGTGACCCGTGGAGCGTCGCTGTTGTACGCATACTGTAGTGTAATACGGGGCAAGTTTTTACTCCCTCCCGGAATGGGTGACCACGGGTTACCTCCACGCAGACTCTCTTTAGTTAACCAACCTTGACGTAAGGCCGAGTCAGCTTTTGCGGAAAAGTTCACACAAATCCTTGTCGGCATAGCTATGGATAGAAACCAGGACAAGCTTTGTGGCGGTTGAAAGGAATCTTATTTCTCTCTTTTAAAAAAGAGAACTTACGACTGCATCAACCACGGAGTCGTGCAGATATAGGATAAAAAATTCTACCGATGCTTTCATTTAAAAAAATTCCTAGAAGTGAGAGACTAACATGTTTTTCAGTACTTAGCAAAGAACACATTTGTCACTATTCCTTTGTATTTTGTGTTTACAGCAGCCTGAACTTTGTTTTCTTTTAAACTGAGAGAATTTATGAACAACGATTGCCTAACGTAACATAACAGGGTGAAACTGTTAGATAAAAACCTCAATACTGTCAGCTGACTAAAATTCCTGATAAAAAAACTCAAAACCTCGAAGAGAACACTCATTTCAATAAAAACAAATGCGTCGCCTTTCAGTTTTGGAGATTTGAGATTTTTTCCACCGCGTTTTAAATCACCCGAATTCTGACAGCAGTTTTGTGCAAAGCGTCGGTTGAGTCTTACTCAGAATTCTTTCTTTTTGCAATGATAGTATAGCCATTTTGCATCAAAAAAATTATAAGCATTTCTTACAAAGCCGGAAAAAGATCTTATACACTATATCCTGGGTGGTCCAAATTAGTCGGAGAAATTGAAAAGACAACCAAAATCCTTAACTGTTGAAACCTTTGGGAATGACAAGAGGAAACTTTCTAAAATGTAATCACCTAACAAGACTAGCGTTTCCTATTTTACAGAAAGTCTTGCTTCCTGTATCTGGCTATTGTAAAGTGAGTAAAGGGAATATGTGCACGATAAGCTTTGATTTATTATTTCTCTAGACAACTCTACATAGCTTCATGTCTAGTTACTCAATATCTGCCGGAAACGACATCCCACGGCAAGACTATTTGGAGGATGTGCAGTTTCATGTTTTCATGAGAAAAACACTATTGGCCAAATCTTCCCCGCAAAGAAATATCAAAACGTAATATACCAGCTTGTCTGAAAAACATTTTTTCACTTCTTGCTCCACTGCAATGATACGAAAGTATTCTTCAAAAACTGATGATATTGTGTTTTAATGGAGTCTTGTTTGGTAGTGGGTGTTCAAAAGATTTCAAGGTCGACCCAAGTCAAAATTCATTAGCGGGTGTTAAAATAATTACCGCTAAGTGAGTTTGGACTTATAGCAGCTTTATTTCCAGGAAACCATAAGTAATTCAGGTTGTAGAAATATTACGTATCCGTGGAAATAAACGTTAAAAATGAAGCGCACAGTCGCATGCAAAATACTCAGTGTTAACACCAATTAGCAATAGTTAAAAACGGTTTTTAAAAAGAAAGTTACTAGTATGTCTACAAAATGAATCGCTCTTTTCTGTTTCCTTGATAAACTTCATTAATCAATTGTGCTGTGTCAATGAATATAAATTGAAATTCAATAAAATGGTGGAATTGTACACAAGATTGACTGGTTGCCGTCAAACAAATCTCAGACTTGCAACAATTTGCAATTTACCACTGACAGCCGTAATAACTAAAAGATGTCTTAAAAAAAAAACTTTAGGAAAAAAATTTGTGTTGCGGTTCAAACCACAGCCATCACTTTTAAGAGAAAAGCTTTTTGTTGTAACCTCAAGCGACGCTGAGATAAAATGTCGAGGACGGTGAACGCAGAATAAAAATTGTTCTTTATTGCGGTAACCGTGGGAAAATTTCGCATAGTATTGTTATTAAAATGTCCATCCGTAAACAGAGTAATATTTGGGTCTTCATACAAAAGCTATTGAAAATGAGCACTGACAAAAGATTGGGATCACCACAATAGTGACTTGATCATAGTCACACGTGTAAGTAATCTGATGCGTTTTAAGGAGCCTACATTTAAACGCGAGTGGTGTAAACAAGACGTTGAAATTCACAGGCCGGTTGATTACCTGGGCATCAACACATCCATTTACGCGCTTCGTATCCGTACATCTTTCAGCTCAGTTGAAACTCACCTCTTCAACTGGTTGTTTGTCTATGCTAAAGTGTTTCATATGCCAGCACTCATAGTTAATTTCATGCTACATCAACTAGATACTTAATTTGTAAAAGTCTTTGTTTCGTCGTTGTGTATACAGGCTTTTTGGAAGTAATTAAGGACAGGCGGCCACTGTTTGATTAGCCAATCACAGCACTTCACTCCCACGGTCCTCACGCGCCGCTGACTTGAGAGTCCTTTTGTTCTTTACTCTGGTCGTGCGACCAACAACAACTAGCCAATCAGATTGAAGGGTTCCCACGGTCCATGCCTCTCAGAAGGTCAAGTCTTTTGTCTTCGTCTGTTTCGCCGATTGTTTTGGAAAATGTGCAAGTAAATATTTGTGATGAGTGACACAAGGCCAAAAGAATTTTCCCACGAACGCAACGTATAAATTAAAGAGGTTAGACACACGCCAGTCACACGAATACGACGCTCAAACTGCCCAAAAGATAACTGAAGCAAATTTTTTTTTTTCAAAACTAAAGCAAAAAATAATGGCTGTTCGCAGTTGCGTACAAAACTCAGAATACGTTAGCAAAATCCTCTCCGAACGACGCAAGGTAAGTTTTATAATATTTCAAGATTTCTGTGTATTTTTTAAATGACAGTTTAGTTAACCTCTGAAGGTTTAACTCGCATTTTTTGAGGGACTAACAGTGTTCATATTCATTCATATTCAGGCAAAAAAGCCATTGATGGAAAAACTTCGCCGAGCGCGTATCAATGACAGTTTGAACGAATTAAAGAGCCTAGTTCTGGATGCCTTAAACAAAGATGTAAGTTTTATTTTTTGCAGTACGAATTCTTTATACCCAGAACTATTTCAAATTTTGTGAATTGTGTTATAGAGAATTAAAAAAATCTAATTTAATTCTAAATTTTTAGGTTTCAAGATATTCTAAAATGGAGAAGGCAGATATTCTCGAAATGACAGTTCAGTATATGAGAGATCTCAAGCGAGAAGAATGTAAGTTACAAGGTATGTTGATGTTGTGGTTTGTAACTGCGGCAGTTTTGTTTGAAGGTTATGATAAATAATATGATAAATTTACATTTGGAATCGTCGAGATAGTTTCCGGATAAGTCTGAGAAATATCCAATAGCCAATACGCTTAAGATAAGATTAGATTAGCGAAGAATTGTGGCGTGGGAAATGTCTCTTTTGCGTTAAACAGATAACATTCAAGGCAATTTTTAACATACAAACACTTGAAGATAATCGACTTATAAAAGCGATGCAAAGCCGGTGTTAATTTATCTCCCAACTGTTCGCTGTAGCATTGCTGTTTGTTTATAAACAAGGAATTAATAACGTTAATCATTCTGTCCTCAGGCTCAAACAAAACCGCCGAATATAGAGCCGGATTTAACCACTGTGTAGCCGAAATCAGCAGAAATCTTACGAGTGTAAACGGAGCCGACCAACTTCGCTCGCAAATGTTGTCACATCTCGCCCAGTCTTGTGTTCAAGGCGACTCACAAGAGACACCTGCTCCTGTTAGTACAATCGGAGCAACCGGTTCAATTCTGCCACCTGAAACGACTTCTCTGTGTAGCACCGCAACATTAGCGCCTATTTGGGTACCTTACCCCTCCCCTCCTCCGTCACCAGTATATAGCTCACCGTCAGAATCTCCAGCGCAATCTCCAAGGAGTCCTTTAGAGTGTGCCACTTTCAATTCCAGTTCCACAGTGGCCTCGATGTTGCACCACGAAGTTAATAAATCAACTAGTCACTCTAACACGAAAAAGGCGCATGTCTGGAGACCATGGGAGAAGCACACGGTTGTTTGTTATCAATAGATATTTTGAACTGAGGTCCTGATTACCGTTGTTGTGAATAGAATTAAATTTTATCCAGTTTGATAGGTTTTTTTCAGGAAAAAAAGACTGCTGTAAATAAAAAGATTTTTAATTAAAAGATTATATTTTCAAACGTGTGAAATTTTACAAACACAATGAAGAAATTGATTTATTTTATTACCAGCTTGACTTTACAAATGGTATCAGTGAGAATAAATAAATAGAAATATAAAATATGAAAAGCTGTGTATTTATGCCTCGAAAAATCGCCTATTTGATAAACTGCTAATTTCTCGTACAAAATACATTCTTAACATTTTTATTTAATAGAGTAACTAACAACAACCTGCAATATACCTAAAAACTACTTAATCGTGAGCCGATTAATCCCTGGATTAAAATCAGCGAAGTTTAATTTTGTTGTTTATTGAAATGAAGTCCTTAAATTTGTTTGAAGTCGGAGAATGCCGCGCATTATATTTAAGTTCTAGAAACAATGATCTAAGACTTTGTTTTTTATCTGCGTTTTTTTATTATCTTCTGTGAGTACAAGACAAAGTTTTCCAGAGATTAGATCTGCGAAAACGATTAGAATATAGCACATGGGCGGGGCAGAAGACAAAGTTCTATGAAACGCAAAGCATTGTTAAAGTTATTTAAAAGTCAAGATATATTGAAAGAGAAGCTGTATGCCGTTAAGGGGCGTTCCTTGAATAATATTGAGGGATCTAAAGTTTTCTAACAGCTTTACTAAATACAGTTTCACTTTATAGTTTCAGTTTAACTTTTTAATTTGTTTGCAAAGAGCGTTGTTCCGAGTCTTGTATATCTGTACTGGCTATAGGCAAAGAAACTTTGTTTGAATCGTTGAAAAGTATTTGCTAATAAAATATTGGAACTAATTTCAATCTAAAAAATACTACTTTGGATGAAATGCTATACTTGACAATGTACGAAGTCCCTTGACTGATGTGCGAAAACCCCCTGACATTTCTTAGAGGAAAAAGTACATTTAAAATTGTATTTCTTGAGTCTAACAAAAGAAGAAGCTAACTGCTGAATTGAAAATTTAAAGGGTTTATTTATTCTCCGTTGTAAAATGTCTAAAACTCTTTTTTTACCCTGCAGTTGTGTGTGTAACGTAGAGGTGACTAGTGATACGTAGTATTTTAATGCCACAACGAAACCTCTGAACGGCCAAAAGACCGAGATTATTTTCAGTTACGAAGCTTAAAACATGGGTTAAGATTAAGAAGGTTCGGGAAAATTGTCCATGACAGTTTTCCATGTCTTCAATATTTCTTCTGAGCCAACAGCTTGCAATTTTGGTTCGTGTAGTCAGTAAAATATCTGCTTGCCAACCACAAGGTCCTCGGTTCTATCCCGGCTCTGCCGAGATTTGAGTATTTATGTGAGCTCCTTTTCCACTTTAGCTAACTCAGCTTTCCATCCTTCCGGGGTAGGTAAATGAGTACCAGCGTCTGCTGAGAGCTAACATGGGAGATAGCGTCCCATCCAGGGGGAGTCAAAGACCGCCTAACATTACCGAAAAAGGAGATAAGGGCCAGCTCCATGAGCAACCTGACTCGTAAAGGATTCAGCTAAACTTGAAAGAAAAAGTTTCCAGCTCAAACAGTGATAAACTGTTCTCAACTGACAATGGTTATATATCACGGCAAATAGTAAACTTTTCAGTTATCAACAAGTACTGAACCTTGGCATTATGAAAATATATAACCTTTGAATGCTTCTCAAAATGAAATGATAGGTTTTACAACTGAAGAGAACTTGCTTTTGTACTCGGCTGCGTTCGGCAGACATTCAGCGTTATTAGTTCCCACACCTTAAACAAGTTAATTAGAATCCTTGAGTGAAAGCTAATATTTAATCACAGTTTTATTAAATGGTAAGTCTTAAAGCACATGTCTTTTTAATGGAAAATAAAAAGAAAAATTCACAGTCGTACTTATCATAGGAAACCCCAGGTGCATTGTCTTTGCAACAGCATGTTCTAGGATGATAACTTGATCACGTATCAATTTTAATTTAACTGAAAATTCCTTTCAATACTCTGGCAGAAAGCATTGTTTCTTTATAACTTAAGGCTCAAGTTGCAACTAGATCATTGTATTTTAAAATTGGATTTATATATAAAGTTATAAAGCAACTAGCTTTTCAATAATTACAATTTGAATTTAAGACTGAAAATGTTATTTGTAGAAAAGTAGTCACATGTATATCTTAACAGAACGAAATAAGAGAAAACAATTGCTATCTTAACAGAACTAAGAACCCACGTATATTGCCAGAGAAATGTTTCTGAAGCCATGTTTTCAATTATGTCGATTAGAGCCAAAATTTCAATACCATATAGAAAATTCAATTATTTAATAACTGAGACGACGTTCCGAAACGTTATATATACTTGAGTATAAAACCATTTTCTCTAGCCACTAAGCCAGGTTGTGTTTTGTTAATACTGACATGAGACTATAAAATCACGAGTTTAACAGCAGTCAAATGGAACAAGTACGCTGATCCAGATGGCCTTTGGACACAATACTAATTTAGGAAAATCATTGATAGTCAAAAGTAATTTTCCCATGCAAACACACCTAATACTCACTTAAAAGCTACTCTAGTCTCTAAAAACAACTGCTGCTGTATAATTGAACGGATTCAGTTGTTGGTGAAATCCTATTAACTACCTGCTAAGGGATATTGGATTAGCTCAGGAACACCTTAATTCCCTAATTAATTGTATTGGTTGTTGAAATATTTTTCATTGCGGCGATGTTGGGTCGTATTCCCTTTTCTTTTGAAATTTAAAACAGTTTATGCAGCGAAGAATTTGAACTCGGATGTAACCAAAATCCAAATATCAAAGCGCGCTTGCCATAAAAACAGGAATGCGCCACGGCACGTGTGTGAGTCCGGCGTTTCGCGCTGTGACTTTGGTAGTTAAGACACTTTTAGTATGTTTCCTACTGTAGCCCCACAGGCCACGCTTGACCCTGTTCCGTTCCGCTTACTTTGAATTGCTGAACGTTTTCGAAAGAACGTGCAGAGCATAGCAACGCCGTTGTTTCGTGCAACGAAGCGTTAGAAAATGGCAATCCATAACGGTTTTCTACCAACCGGAACTTCAAAGTAAATTTCTTGCACTTAACTCTTAGCCGCATTTCAAGAAATTTAAAACTGGGCTGCAAGGGGATTTTTGTCAAAACAGTTTTTCTACTTATAAAAAACTATTTCAAAGACAGATTGTTAGAGTATCTCTTAATTAAGACTTTGCAATTCGGTGTTTTAATTTAAAGTTAGAAACTGTCTTTCCACTTGGATGATCTATTTATGATAACAAAATTACATCATCGTATTTGTTTCTGAACCGTGAACGCCTGTCAGCATGAGCTACAGAATCAACGAATTATGTTTTTGTGACGACAGTACTCAAGCCACGTGCTGGCCAACGCATAAATTTTATTAACTCTTTTATTCCAAGATCAAAATAACTAAGGTTTTAATGATTACAGTTGCCGATCAACTTTTAGACTTGCTACCTCTCAAAAAAAATATATTTATATACATATTCTAAAGCAACTTTTCCTTTGTATCATATAATCAATAACAGCTCGTTATCTATTCTCTTGAGCCTTGTTCTTAAACAAACTCGTTATTGAGCTAAAAGAAATACTGTAAAAGAACAAAACATTTCATTATTGGTTGTGTAGACTGTGGATCGCATAAATGAATAATGCCATTGATGTTTTTATCTCTGCAAATGCTTGAAATTACACCTTTACTTTTAATCGTATTTACTTAGTCGCGGTGGAATCGAAACACTAAAGATATATCCCAAGTACCAACAGTTCCGGTTTAGCTAATCTTGTTCAAAAAGTTAAACGTTGTAAATTTTTGCCTGTATATACATCTGGCCAGCTGCAGCGTAAAATTAAAATCGGCTTAGATCAATCCTTAACCGCACAATCTTCTTCTTACCTTTCATTTTTGTTCTTTCAAAGCGCTCTTGTGAATTTAGCATTAGGAGATAACAAGACAAAGGTGATACAACGAGAGATTAAAATTGCAAGTCTGTTTAATTAGTAAACGGGAACAAAGACTGCCTTATTGACAACAGAGAATATAGATCTTGTTCAGTCTCGATTCAGTCGACCGTTTCGCTGCAACGCTGCCTTTCACGAAACCGCATAATTATCCCATCAAGTTCCTATTGAAAGCTTCCTTTGTACAAAAACACTGCATGTTTCTTCTTTAAGGGTTAGAAGCCTGTTAAAATCTATTTTTTGTCCAACAACTTGTAAAAATTGTTTTAGTTCTTCCTTAATACTCTAAGGTGTCTGATACTGATTATACTGCAGTCAAAAAGCTCTTAAAATATACTGAACATTTAGTTTAATGAAAGAAATTCGCTTCCGTGCATAAAGATTTGTAGTTATTAAACAGTTCACAAATTAATCAATTACATTTCTTGAAATACTAAAACTAGAAATCTAAGAGAAACCTTGTTATAAATTGATTTATTTCAGACAAAATCATGGACTACGGATCCCGCGAAAATGCGAAAGAAAAGTCGATAAAGAAAAATGGCGTTTCCGCCCTTCACCTTTAGAGTTATTTGTAGCTTTAAAAGCCATTGTTTCTCAAAGAACAACACCTGGTAAAGCTGTGATGTTATAAATTTTTCATTTCTAATGATTCGATTTTTTTTTGCCAATCGAACTCTTACAATTACAACATTTTCAAATCTAAAAGTTATAAAGAAACTTTAAGTGATGTTAACGCGGAAAATTGAACACATGCTTGTGGGCCATAGCTTTTGTCTCAAAATGTGATAATGTGAATATTTCACGGCATTCAAGCGCAGAAGTATTCATGCGAAATTCAAAACAATGACAAACATTATTTATTTGATTTAACAATCAAATTTTCACAATAAAACTAATACAAAGAGTTTGGCCAATAAACGGCTACTTTTTGTAATGATCATTTATATATCGTGCGAGAATATCATATATATAGACAACAAAATTAGCCATCTGCCAAAGGCTTCCTCTCGTGATGATATTAGTTAAAAAGCTAATATGTTTGTTAGTTTTGCAATGACTAAGGAAAAACATAGCAATGAAGCTGTTGGAATTTCCAAAATAGATCTGACTTTTACACAAGCTCATTCTTGAAACTTTAGGATCCTTATACTTAACAACAACATAAGTTCGGATATGCAGAAAACAATCGAACAACATTTTCTTGTTTTTAAAAAACAATGCAATGCAAGTTATAACTTCCTAAGACTAAGTTTCACTGCGCATACTCGGTTTTTTTGTTTTACTTTCTTTACAAAATGCTATGTTTAGCCCTATTGCGCGTGTATGAGACTGCTATAACAGTATTAAGTAGTAGTTTCAGTTGCAACGTTCTAGACCGTTTAGCCTCGTTCTTCCAATGTTCTTTTCTTTTATCAAAAGAGAGTTTAAAATGATTCTGCCTTGAAAGATTCCCGTGATTCTACTTTTTGTTTAAGATTCTAAAGCATATACTTTAAAGATTCCAAAGTGACTTTACCCTGAGAACGGAGTCTAAAAATTCTAACATAGATTCCATATCGCTACTGAAAAACTGCGGCCGTTATTTCCGACCTTCTGAAGACTTCCAGCTCCAAAGATTATACCTTGAGCGATTCTAGAGATTCTACCTTGAAAAATCAGGTTTAAAGATTCTAGCTTGTATACGGGGTTCTAACGCGGAATTTACTTTGAAAGATACAAATATTCAAAGATTCTACCTTGAAAGATTCTACATCTTCTACATTAAAAGATTCAAAAGATTTTACATTCAAAGGTTCTAAACCTAACTTAAAAGATTCGAAAATTTTTACCTTGAAGGACTCTAAACCCTCTACCTTAAAAGATTCGAAAGATTCTACCTTGAAATATTCTAAACCTTCTACCTTAAAAGATTCGAAAGAATCTACCTTAAAAGATTCTAAACCTAACTTAAAAGATTCGAAAGATTTTACCTTCAAAGACTCTAAACCCTCTACCTTAAAAGATTCGAAAGATTCTACCTTATTAAAGATTTTACCTTGAAAAGATCTAAATATTTAACAATTAGATCTAGAGGACGAATGGACTATGAGTGAATAGTCCATGAGGCCGTAGGCCGAATGGACTATTCAAACTCGTAGTCCATGAGGCCGAGAGGTCTAATTGTTTTAG
>JAPEIX020007846.1:0-12868 GCA_026122405.2 Zoanthus sansibaricus
GAACATTTTTTCTCTCATGTTGATATATGACCAATTGTTACAGGGGCCAAATTTAACAAACACACTATTTGGAGTTTTGAAGCAATTTCGACAAGAACTTACTGCCTTTATGTCAGATGCAAAGGAAATGTTTTACCAAGCGCGAGTTTCTCAAAGTGATTTCAGCTATTTGCGGTTCCTTTGGTGAGAACTGATCAAATCAAACCCGGCACAGTGATCTCCACAATTCTCAACAGTTTGAAATACCACGTTATTTCAAGCCAGCCGGGCTCACAGACATACAATGTGGTGAATTACATTTATTTTCAGATGCCTCAAGCAAAGGTATGGAGCCGCGTTTCCTATCTCCGCCGAATTATGTCGATAGCAATGCTTCCAGTTCAAAGTCAAGGTTGGCACCCTTGAACACAGTGACAATTTCTAGGATATAGAGCTGCTAGTTGGCATGACGAGTTCCTGTTTGATCATCCTTTCCAATTTTGTTGCAAGAACTGCAGAGGATAAATCCATCCTAGGAATTGTCACTGTGTTCAAGGATGCCAACCTTGACTTTGAACTGGAAGCATTGCTATCGACATGATTCGGCGGAGATAGGAAACGCGGCTCCATACCTTTGCAACATGTTCTTTGAAACCTTTATAGACTAGTAGTCTAACTAGAAAACCTTACGGTTATTTTAGACCCTAGGCATTTCTTTCTTTTTTAAAGCAAAGAGGAAAAATATTCACAATTACATATTAAACCATTAAAAAAGCATTTTTATTCTTTATTGAAATGTACCGAAATTATGTGAAATGCAAATGAAGTATTGTTGTTGTTGTTGTTTCCGTGTCTTGCAATTTGTGCTGTTGACATTGAGATTGCTTATTCTATGGACATTGAATACTTCAGTAATACTTTTGGCCATTCTATAGTGCAGAAAGAGGATGTTCAGAAGAAATCCAATTATACAACGGCAGAATTTTTTCTAGCTAAGGGAGTCTATCCAAAACTGGAACTATACGCCCGAAGTCAAGATACAAACAACATAAAATAACTATTAAACCACCAGCTGCATCCCATCATGGAAGAGTGTGGCTAAGATGTATAGCGACTATTAGAAATATTTAGAACATGTATATTTGTTAGAAAGGTGATAAGTGTTTTAATGAAACAGCGAGTTCTCAATCATGAAAATTTAAGCTCCCTTATTGGCAGGGTAGCGTCAATAATAACATCTTCTGTTCACGATGGATCAAAGAGTATTTATGATTTACTTTGCAGAAGCGCCAGAAGTGGATAAAGCCTCAGAGAAACCTGGCTGTAAACAAAGTTGTGCTGTTTTTCGACGAAAATTCCCCCACGTGGTTACTGGTCATTGGTGCGCGTGACTAACTATGAGGGTGACTTGGTATGCGCAGCTAAAGTCGGAGCTGGTAAGACCCGTAGGCAAGATTGTTTTTCTTAAAGAGGGAGAAGGTACAATATGAACTAAAGAACATCATTAAAATGACTTTGTTACTATTAATATCTCATACGTTTTAAACTTATGTATTATTTCTGTTTATTGCTGGTAAAGGTATTAGTGGCACCTTTAGGGACCGGAATGTAAGTTTGAAACATTTAAATTGCCCGCATGCCGTAGTACTTAGAGTTCTTATTTAATTTTTCTTTTTAACATTTGTTATATGAACCTCATTATTGTCTTCAGTTCATTTTTTTAGTTTGAACCCGAAAACACAATCCAAATTTACAACCACAGCTACTCAGTTGTAATTTATTACACATTGAAAGGTGCTGTTGAAATGGTTGGTTTTACTTGCACCGGCATCGCGTAAAATTGTAATTGCATTCGTTGTTCTTCATGCAACAATGTAAATGTAGATGTAGATGTAGATGTAGACGTAGACGTAGATGTAGACGTAGACGTAGATGTAGATGTAGATGTAGATGTAGACGTAGATGTAGATGTAGACGTAGACGTAGACGTAGACGTAGATGTAGACGTAGACGTAGACGTAGATGTAGATGTAGACGTAGACGTAGACGTAGACGTAGACGTAGACGTAGACGTAGACGTAGACGTAGATGTAGATGTAGACGTAGACGTAGACGTAGACGTAGACGTAGATGTAGACGTAGACGTAGACGTAGACGTAGATAAAGATGTAGATTTAGATGTAGACGTAGACGTAGACGTAGATATAGATGTAGATGTAGACGTAGACGTAGACGTAGATGTAGATGTAGACGTAGACGTAGACGTAGACGTAGACGTAGATATAGATGTAGATGTAGACGTAGACGTAGATGTAGACGTAGATATAGATGTAGATGTAGACGTAGACGTAGACGTAGACGTAGATCTGGATGTAGATGTAGATGTAGACGTAGACGTAGACGTAGATGTAGATGTAGATGTAGATTCAAATGTAAATCATTCGACTGGTGAATAATAACTAAAGAAGGCAGTGCCTGCGGGAGTTGTGAATTATGTGTGTATTGGAGGAGGGGAGTGGGGTGGCAAGGATAATTAGATCAATTTTACACTCAACTCCTACGACTCACGTTGTTTAATTTCTACTCAGTACTATCCAAATTAGTGCTTTACCTTCGCTCCATCTTTCCCATCTCTTCCATCTTTTCCATTATTTCCATCTCTTCCGTCTCTTCCGTCTCTTCCATCTCGTCCATCTTTACCGTTCATTCCATTGTGAACATTAGAGCACATACATGGACAACTCTAAAACAAGATAATATTGAACAATTATCATTCTCTGATGTCGTGGCAATTAGTAGAAGAAAATTTTAAAAATTGTTATATACCGAGAAAAGGGCACATTTTTGGAGTTTTTTTTATGTTACTTTTAGCCTACATCTGAGCGGGAGCAAACTAGCTCTCATTTTTTCAAAAGATGTCATTGGAATCATAAACTTAAAATGTATTGCAAAAAATGATATTTTGCATTTGTATCATTTCTGCTTAAAAAAATCAGAAATGATTTATTCTTTCCACACGCTTACAACTGTGAGTATATTAAAAGCCAAACCATTACTTTTGGTGTTATTCTTACCGACAATTGTACTTTATATGAAACTCTTCAGACCCTACGTGTCTTCTTATATAACGTTGTGAATATCTGCAGTAATCCTTCAATACTACAACATTGGGTCATTACTCGGAGATTAACACACAAATTCAATTGCTACTCATTAGTCAATTCCAGGGCTTATGGCGTCATCTAATAAATATTCAAACATGAAAATCTCTAGAACTAAATGTGATATTAAATAAACTCCAACTTCATCGTTTCAGTTTTTTAAAGGTCTTTTCAGCTAGCACATTTAAAATGGTACAACAAATCAGCGAAAAACTACTTGCCGCATTAACCTTAACACTGAAAACTGTTTGAAAAAGAAGAAAAGATGCCGACAGCAAAATCAAGGCATGCCTCATCTTTGACGTTTCCTTGCTACAGAGCACTGGCTGCAAACAGTGGGTGCAAAATCAAATTAGTAGCCAACCATTTGACTTTTGATGGGGAATGGGTGATTTAGAAAACAATTTGCGTAATGATGCCTGAAGTTACTGACAATTAAACATGTCTGAAGTTGGGGTAACTTCAAATAAAAGAAATCTCGAATAAACGGTGCTTAATTTTGACTTTTATGTTACGCACATGTAAAATTATGATAGTCATCGACTCGCTTCCATTGATAATGTTCTCATTCACTGTTTATTATAACTAAATCAACTATTCTTTTGTTTTGCTAACAAGGACATTCATGCGCAGAACCGCAACTTAATAAAAGTACGCATCAGAAAAGTTATTTAAAATTACTAGCTGCTTTATACGCGCCGAGTAAACGCTTTCTAATCAGTTATGATAGAAACCTAGTTCGATAAGCTAAGTGCGATCAACAAGAGTCTCAATAAGTTAGATGTCGAGTCACTATTAATCATGCATATTGTCTCAGCTGACAATTTTTTTTTCATGTAGCACATCTGGATATATAAGCTGTGAAAGAGTGTAAACAAAAATTCATTAAAACTAGTAATAATCATAGATTAGTGAAGTGCGTTTCGATAGTTTAAAGGTTGGATAGGATGGTGATTTTTCTAGCACCGTGCTGGAAGGATCGAACTTAGTCCTGTGTACACGTAAATACGGTTATTAACGCACAAACAAGAAGTCAAATAATAAACTCTTCTGTTGTCTTAGAGTTATGAACAATTTACAAGTCAGTAAGTCTGTCTTTGAGCATCACGCACCAGGGCCCCCTTGCTCAAAAGTGAATTAGTTTTAACTCTTGGTTAACTCTGAACAAAAAACATTTTGAATCTATATGATAAACCTCAATGATGATGCAACTTCCTCTGCAGTGCAGACTTTTTCGCACGCGAGGCCCGTTTTCTGGAAACGACCCGCACCCAGACCCTCTCGGAGAAATCGAAGATGGCATCGATTTGGATCAACCACAAAATCGAAATTTTTTCCGCCTGCGCAAGACTATGATTGCGTTCTCTTGACGTCGAACGCAATAACACTTTTTTAGCCAACAACAATTTATGTGAGTTGTTTGTATAGTTACCTTAGGAGTTGTAAGAATTTGCACTAGGTAATACTTAGGTTAAAAAGAAGAGGGAAATGATAACGAAATTTTGTTTCTGTTGTTCCTAATTTAAATCTCCTTTTTCTAATTCCCTGCATGACGCTCATTTCTGGCATGTACTCCCCAATAAAATGCTAATAAGCTCGGTGGGAAGAAAAAAAGAAATACAAAAATGTCCAAACAAAATCTAAACATTATTAATTCTCTCTTTCTTTTAAGTTACCCGAGATCAGTACAATTTATAATGTTAAGCCAGCGAAAGTTGATTTCATGTTTCTTGCCAGCCACATTTAATAAGAAAATTGGTGAGGGAACTTTTCACTTTTAATTATTTGTAAAGTTTCAATTTGACATAAAATGACCGGTTTGAAGGCATAGGAGCTTTTGGTATTGAAGAAAACAGGGCAGAGAGAGTATCCTTAGAACAATAATACACCCCGACTGAGTCTATACCGAGAGGTATTATATAGCTTAATTTGTCACAAAGCTGGAAATGTTTTTTCGAACCAAAATTTGAGACCAGATTCTTGATTAATAATTTTTATCTCCGTTTTTCAAAAAGTGATAATGAAAATAGTAAAAATATTGTTAGGACAGCGTTTAAAAATGCAGGAATGTCCAAAACAGGCATTCCTTTATTATGCTTTAATATTCTTGTCAAACCCTCTTAACAACTCTTTTGTAGCCTATATTTACCGTAAAAGACTTTTACTGGACTCTTTACCAAATGTACAGCATATTTGTCAGAGCAGTGTTTTCCGAGAGACAAAAAAAGTCATAAAACGGTGGTAAAAACTTCCAGTATCAAGTTATCTCAAAAACTGTTCCCGTATGAAAACTGAGCAACAAACTAAATAGAAAACGCCCTGCCATTGGGGCTCGAAAAGAAAATAACGAAAAGTAAAAGAAATATTTTTAAGTATTTTTCTACCTGAGATTAGGTATGGTTTATCTGTCTATACCGCGTCTCCGCCTGAACTTAATATAAGTGCAAAATTTTCTCACTTGGTGATATAATCGTAGTTGCAGATCATCAGTACACCCTTTCTAGCTCATTCATGCGCACGCATGCGCAAGCAATGAATGAGTGTGGTGAAATGTCGACGGAAGTAGTGTGTGAACAGAGATTTGTGGACGGAAATTGTGGAGCGTAGACCGAAGTGGAAGTGCGAAAGTGAAAGGCTCCTCACAACCCCTCCCTACTTCGGATTAACAAAAGTCCAAATAATCTTCGATGTCACCGCAATAGACAATTGCTAAGATTAAGAATAAAGAATGTTTGTATGAGCATGCTGTTATAAACTTTTCGGCTCTTGAACCGGCCAAAACCGGCCAGCAAAAAATGTCCCGTATTACCTGAACTTGCATGCCAACCAGAGTCGGTTCCAAGTTTCTCTTCCTCACCTCTCCCCTCCAGTTTTTAATTTGTTTCCATCGTTTTTTTTATTTTAGAACAATAAACAGCCAGTCAAATACAGAACCTAAACACATATCTCAAAATTTGAAGGTGGAACTTAAATTAATTATTGCATTCTATGTTTAATGTCTTTATTTATTAAGACGGCTTCCTCCATCTTTAGAAAAAAGAGAAAATATTGTTTGAGATAAAAGAAGCGAACAATTTTAATGGCTTAAAAGCCATCAGTCTAAAGCAAGAATGATCAAGAATGGTACTTCTGAAAAACCGGGGATGTTACAAAAAGTGTTCTTTTTTTTATTAGGAGCTAACGTTGTTCTTATTTTTACATATTTTTTTTCATATGAAACTACATCTGGGTAATAGTGACATAATTATTTTCCATATCCTCACTAGAGAAGATATCGCTGACTCATTCCTTTGTCTATTTCCGTCTTTTTCGTCTAGTTTTTTTTCTATTTTCGAAACACTCATATCTATATGTAATAAAAAGAAAATTACAGGGTGGCGCGAACATAACGAGGTTTATCATCTCGTGGAAAAAAAAATTCACTCGTTCGCGGCACTTCGTCGTGCAATTATTTTTTCCCGCTCTTGAAGATAAACATTATATGTTCGCGTCACCGTGTAATATCCTCTATATAGTACAAGCGGCAATTTTTACTCATATTTCTACCTGTTTAATCTTATAGGTTTTGAGATATTTTGCTTTTTTATTTGTAGTTTTTTCCATCGTAGGAAAATCAGTGAAGCAATGAGTAATCATTCTGGAAATCTCATTTTTCACTGAATACTGTAGAGCTATTCTGAAAACTTTTGGTTCAGAAATTAAAATCATCAACTGAATAGATGAACATTTTCAAAGATGAAAGCAGAATTTGGATGATTACTCTGCTAGATTACCAAATATTCTGGAAAGTGCACGATTTCAACCAAAAGCAATGTAAATATTGCCCATTACATGAGTTATATTTTAAGAATTCATTATTACCCATTTTATGAATGAGCTGGCTCTAAGAGCTTTTTTATTTTTATAAGAACCAGTAAATTTTGCCGCAATTCATTGTCACTTGATTTTTTTGGCTGTTTCAGTCTCAATTTGTTTTTTATTTATTCTTATTCCTGTGAGCGGTTTGAAATAATGAAAAATATCGAAACAAAAAGATATGGTATTGAAAAACAGTGCTGATCGTCTGAAGAATTGTAAGCATTATATGAATACGTGTTTCATTGGGGACAATAGTATAGATATACTAGATGTGAAACGATGCTTCTGTGTTTTTACTGTGCATGCAAATAGCGAACGTATATTACAAGATTTAGTAAAGTTCAGTAAGTAGAAACATTTTCACTTTTTTTCAGCCTCAGTCCGAGCTTGTTCTTAAATCATTCTTAATTTTCGGCCAATCTGAGCCTCATTGTTCTTATAAAGTTGTTTTTATGAAGTGTGTATATTATATATAATTATCTAAATATTTCAGAGCTAGTGAAGAATTTGGTCTTTTCTCTTGTCAATAGAATTCGTAAACAGCCAGGTCATCCTCTTTAACCTTTTGCTTCGTATTAAAAAAAGAACTCCTTACACCTTAGAAATTTTAGAAGTTTGTTGCCACGCCCTTTAGCTATCACTAACACTATTTAAGGATTAGTTACTGGATGTGAGTAGTTTGTTTACAAATGCACCCCCGTGCTGGCGATGTATTGACTGAGCTGGAAATAATATAATGCACCCTGCTTCGTTACGCTTCGCATCGTACCTTAATTAATCAAAATTCTCGTTCATTATATATGTTGCCAGCGCGTGAACGCTTGGGTGTATGTAACTACCAACTGAAAGTAATTAAGGCCTCCTTACACAACTTAATTAACCAACTTCAAGCAAGAGTTTGAACAAACAAAAATCTTTAAGCTAAATAAGTAAATATTTAAAATGGCATCTTAGGTTCAAATAGAATAAAATAGAAATCACAAAAAGTTGTACACGAAGAAATTTTTTAAAAAGATAAAATCTTTAAAAATTAACGTGAAGGAGATAATTTTCAAAGGAAGTACCGAAGCATTCTCTCAAATTTGTGAAGTTGAAATTAAATTGTAAAATGTAGCAATCACCTTGTTTTAGAGTTTATTACCATTTTCCTTTGGAAGTAAGTTCATTAGAAGATACATTCAATCGTGTTTTCACACGTCGCCATCCCCAATTAAGTACTTACAAAACCGTACACTGTACGTATCACAAATGATCTTATCAAAAGAAGTCGGGAATCTGCATATTTCCTGACTAAGGGCAACGCTCAAAACATCAGCTCTTTGCTTTCCATATAGCCATATGGCCATATGGCGATGGTTTAAAACTAACTCTAAAACTGAAATCACGTTTGTCATTGGAACTTTGTTTTTTTTTTAAAGACCGACAAAAATTGTAAAACCACAATAGTAAAAATAAGGTTTACGTCAGCAAGTCTAGTTTATCTAAAATTTACGAGCTGTAGAAACTTTTCATTCACCAGGGATTCTTGTCGCTAAACACCTTGTCTAGAAAAGGAAGAAGTTCCTTTCCCTGTCTTTTTTTTTTATTAAGGGCAAGTTTAATAAGAACAACTCTGAGAACAAATTAAAAAAATGAGACTGGAACGGAGTATTTAAAACAAAACCTTTGCTATTATACTAGCTGGTGAAAAAATACTAAAGGTATAACGAATAATTGATTTCAGCTACTTACAAATATGTAACAGTATGACCGAAATTTTGGAAAAAACTAGAAAATTAATTGAACCTGCATGAGCAAAATTGTACTAATAATTCTCATAAAAAAGCGTAAAGAACAAAAAACAAGCCAATAATATATCGTAATTATTCACTCATAGGCCTTTCTCAGCTTGAAGCCAGACCGCCAATTTGGATGACGTAGTTCGGTTTAGCAGTCAACAAATTAAAAAAAAAATCAGAAAGTTTCTGCTATAAGCAAAGTACCCAAAGTTTAAGTTAACACACAAATGAAACAAATATACATAAAACGAACCTATGAGGAAATACATTTTATAGAATCATATATATTTACTGGCTATTCAGTGTCTTCACTCGAAGACCTAGAGAATGAATTTGAGATAGAATACGAGTAAGCCACTCCATTACCTCGCTGAAAACTTCTGTAGGCCAAACGGCTCTTTTCAGAACCACCAGATAAATAAAAGAAAAGAATCAAAGTGAGCTTTAAATATGATACTGTACAAAAAAAAAATTGAGAAATGTCGGTTACAAGCCGAACTCTCAAATTTTGGGAAAATTTTGTCAAAATTTAGATCGCTTATCGGCGTATAAGTGAAGAGCTACGGTATGTATGAGCTATTGCTTTGTTTTAATTTTTTTCTAATATAAAAACAGTAGATCTTATTTGCCATTTTTATTTAAAAAAAGGATGTTTTGTAAAGTTGATCACTCAAAAAGAAAAACGCAAAAATTGAAACTAGAAAATACTCACTCTTTGTCTTACCTTGTTTTTCCCCAAAGCTTGAGTAGTAGTTCCTGTAGGGTCTAAGTTAACACGTATATGACTTTTGCTAAACCGTCTTCAGTTGTATATAATATGCAGTGATCTAACAATTCTGATATCATTGTGACATTTCCATGCAAATAACTTTTTTTTTCAAGTTTAGAACGTGTTTTTCAGTTTCTATGATTGTACTTTGTCTTATATCACAGCACAAATTTTAAATTTAATTATACTTACGAATCGAAATTTGTGACCAGAATTTTAGCTTGTTCAATCATCTTCGTCTTTAAAAAATGATGATAAAGAATGATACCATTTTTAGGGGCTGCTAAATCTCTTAGGGATGTTAACGGGAAACATGAAATCAACTATCGCTGGCCTTATTTAAGCAATAAAACATGCTCTCCGTGTGTTCATAGCCTGGTGAAAGCCGAGGCGAACGTTTGGGAGAATTTGAGAGCAGATCAATGATAACCCGAAACGCAGGCAAGTGTTTTTACCTGCTGCAGAATTTTCACCGATTTTGCCAAGGTTTTCACCAGGCTATGAAAATATGTTTTATTTCATGCATTTATAAAATTATTATTTTCCGTCTTTATAACAAAAAGGACGACGATACATAAAGTTCGTATCTGTACTTTAATTTCTTTCATAAAACTATAACCTCTCACAACTTGGAGACAGAGACAACCATATTATTCACGCGTCATTTTCGTGCTTGGTAGCGCTTTAAAAACACGTTCGTAGTCCAATCAAAATGCGTGTACTATCCAACTTATTTCATCAACGAGAATTTTTTTTCAAAGAAAACTTAGTTGAGATCATGGATCAAACAGAATTTCTGTCTACTGCGGACTTCAGCGCTATTGTTTTGGCAAAGTAAAAAGTAAAACGTAATAGCTATTATAGTAAAAAGGCGTTTTTTGACAATCAAAAAATTCATAAAATGTTGGTAAAGCTTTACAAGTTATGGCAAAAACTGTTCCCGTATGTAAACTGAGCAAAAAACTAAATATTTCATGCAAAAAGGAAATTCCAGCATGTAAATGAAAAAAGGTTAAATCTCACCCTGCCATCGGGGCACGCCAAAAGAAAATACGGAAAAGTAAGAGAAATATTTTCAAATATTCTTCAACCTAAGATTAACTACATGGTGTCCCTATATGCTGCTTCTCTACCTGAACTTAATTAAGTCCAGAATTTTATCACTCGCTGTTTTATAAACATAATTGCAAATCATATGATGTAAATAATTCAGAGTTAGTGAAGAAATCAGACCTTTCTCTTGTATTTGCCTTGTTTTAATTAAAGAAATTAAAGCTCCCTACACTTTAAAAATTCTAGACGTTTGCTGATACGCTTCAATACTGAACGCTACAAGTCATCATTCTTAAACAGGCTCCACTTCCAATATTAGTTTGCATTGCAAATATTTGTTAATAACAATTTCAATTTTAGAGTTTTTATATGTATATAATTAATAAACTAACATATAGTAATTGTCTATCAACTAGCATGTTTTTTGTATGTTATGAAAGAAAGACATTAACATCAGTAAAATATTAGAAACTAAAAACTATAAAAACAAACGTAAATCAGAAAGCAAGCTAGCTGTGGCATTTTTGCTACCTCTGACGAAGGGCTAACGCTCGAAATGTCAGCTTTTTGCTTTCCATATGGCGATGGTTTAAAACTAACTTTAAAACTGAAACCACGTTTGTCATTGGAACTTTGTCTCTTTGGCAAAGACAGAAAAAATACTTGTAAAATGTAGATAACAACAATAAGGTTTCCGTCAGAAAGTTTATTTGATCTTGATCGATCTCAAATTTGGAAACTGAAGTAGCTTTTCGTTCATCAGGGATTCTTATCGCTAAACATCTTTTCTAGAAAAGGAAGGGGTTTAATAAGATCAACTCCGAGAACAAATTAATAACAATCTAAGGCTGGTACGGAGTATTTAAAACAAAACCTTTATTATTACACTAGCTGGTGAAACGTTATCTTTTCACAAAAAAAAATACCAAAAGTACAATATAGATATATAATTGATTTCAGCAATTAAAAATATGTAGCAGATATGAATGACCGAAGTTTCGGAAAAAACTAGAACATTAATTAAACCTGAGCAAAATTTTACAAGTTTTCATAAAAAAGCGTAAATAACAATTAACAAGCTAATAATATATGTATGAGCTGTAGCTTTATTTTCACTTTTTTCTAAATATAATAAACAGTAGATCTTAGCACCATTTTTATTCAAAAAAAGGATCTTTTGTGAAATTGAACTCTCAAAAAGCAAACGCAAAAAAATTGAAAGTAGAAAATACTCATTCTTAATCTTACCTTGTTTTTTCCCCAAAGTTTGAGTTATTTTCTAGTTCGTGTGAGTCAGTTTATTGAACACGTAAGCCTTCTGCTAAACTGTCCTCCCTTGTACGTGTATAATACACAGTGATCAAACAATTCTGATATCATCTTGACATTTCATGCATATGCAATTGACTTTTCTTTGCAGTTTATAACGTGTTTTTTCAGTTTTTATGTACTTTGTCTTATATCACAGCACAAAATTTTAAATTAACATGTTTTTAAGATTTACTTATAAATTTGCGAGAATTTTTTTCCCACTTTACGCTTGTTGCTAATGTTTCTTAGTCTTAGAGAAGCGTAAAGTTACTGCTGCCCAAAGGATCAGTAAATTAGCTGCTGTAAACGGTAAACTATGATTATTTCTGTTGATATATCTTGCACTGAATACAAATCACGTTTGCCGAATTATTGCACATATTAACATCTAAATGCATGCGAGTGAAACTTTATGCCCTTCTATAAATGCAAGCAGGCTAGGTGAATTGGGATAAAATTTAAATTAACAATGAACAGAAGCGGTGCTATTTATTTGCGAAGCAAAAATAAACTGAATTTGAGAAAATAAGCATTCCTAAATAAACAAACAGTTCACAATATCTAAACCTATACTTGCCGAAAGATCCTTTGATTGTCTGTATTCTAGTGCAAACTCAATGTTTTACCAAATGATAAAGATAAACTGATCGTCAACTCAACTCTGAAGCTGATAACACTAGCCTTCTTTATGAAGATAAGAACTTAAAATCGCTTAAGTATACATTAAACCGCAAACTATCTTATATTGTCCAACAATGACAAATTGCAAACAAACTGACATGAATATTAGGAAATGTAACTTCACTATTGGGCGATTCTAAAACAAGTAACGCAGTAACGAGAAAACGAGTAATAGGAAAAAAAATTCACATGGTAAAAAAAATGAAACGATTAAAAATAGAAAAAAAAAACCGATCACACGGTATAAATAATTAGTTTCCAAACATTTTAGGCAGACT
>JAPEIX020007915.1:0-12868 GCA_026122405.2 Zoanthus sansibaricus
CGCAGGTTAGCTCCCAGCAGATGCTGGTACTCATTTACCTACCCCGGAAGGATGGAAAGCTGAGTTGGCTTAGGCGGTAAAGAAGGTCACACAAATATTCGAATCTCGGCAAACTGTCGGGATCTAACTGACGACCTTGTTGTTGGAAAGCAGAGATCTTACCAACTGCGCCAACCACGTCCGCCCACGTCCGCACGAAGATAATATATAGTTACCGGTAATCTTGCGACGTAATACTACAGCAACTGGCATAGGTTCCATTAAACTTCTCTCTCTCTCTATTTTCATACTGGCCATTCTCATTCGAAAATTGTGAATAAAAATAACGCGCTAAGCACGCATGAAAACAAAGGTATTACTGACTACAATGGTTTAGAATTTTCACGTCAATCATACATCTAAAAATATTTTTGTGTGTAAGTACAGTTTCTACATCCTCATTCTTTCTCACTACTAAAAAAATAAGAATCATTGAGCGCGAAACAAATGATACTCCATGTCTCCGGACTCACTTTTTAGAATATTCTATCATTAACCACTATCACACTATGTAAACTATTTTTTCTACGGAACTGTTTCAATCTGTATAATCTTGCATATAATGTCATTCTGAAACCGATTCTCGATGTCAGAACGAAACCCTAAAAGATATAGTACTCTAACATGCACCCCTAAAAATATCCATACGAGACCCTAAAATATATGGTACCCTATAGCTAACACCCCTACATATAACAAACATCCCATTTTTTTCAGGGAGTCAGTTCCTCAGATATAGGATTAAGCAGTCATTAAAAGTCATTTTAGATATTCTAGGCACTTGAAAATGTTTTGTATTCTCAAACAATGTTATAAGTTTATTTTTATAAAACCATGTCAATGTTAATGTACTTTTCGAAGCACCTGAAGTGCTGCTAAATTGTAGAAAACCACAACAAATTAAGTAGTAGTGCTTATAATAATAATGTTACTCAATTTATTAGTAACCAAACGTTTCCACATTAATCAATTCCTCAACTTCGATCCTTAGACCCTAAAAACTCAGATTTTCAGAGCGCTAAAAATGAAATTTTAACTTTTCATGGGCTTCATTTTTGCAGGTTTTGATTCCATATTTTTTTTATTTTATATGATGAGAATAAACTAATTATTTTAGGCATTAAATTTAATAGCTATAAATGACAAACAACATTTTTATAGATCAGTTTATACAACTTTCAGCAGTGCTCGCCATCGCTCGCGCAAAAGCATTCTTAGAAAAGCGATAAATGGGTCACCTGCTCACAAAAATCGCTTTTCAAAAATCGAAAAATCAATTTTCATTTCATCTTTTAAGAATTGAAAAATTTCTCATTGAAAACAGCTTCGTCCAGAACGCCAAACAATAAACATAATCGTGTTTTCCACATTTGTTTGAGATACGTGTGACCTTTGTTACTGGCTGCTGGCGTTATTGTTTACCTCCAATCAAACTTTAAGGAAAGTTTTATTTTTGTCGGGTTTAAAAAGAAAGTTGTTCAATTTAGATGGTGTAAATGTGAGAGCAACATTGTTTGGGCCAAATACTAAGGAAAAAATTCCTCACCTCAGTTCTTTTAGGTGAGCAGTTTTTCACCCACCAAGGATTTTCAAGCGGCAAGCACTGTTTCAGTTTAAAAATTCATCTTAAAACTATTTTTCAAGAAGAACGAGACATTTTGGCGCCATCATTGTGCAATCATTCGATATTGTTGAAGCCAACTAGACAATTAACATTACAAGTGCGAGCTCTTAAACTTTTCAGTAAAGCTGATGTTTTAAAAAGTCGTAAACCGCTGAAGTGAGAAACGTAGGCATGCAAATCTGAAATAGAAAAATATTTACAACCCTATTCATGATTTTCACGAGCAATCTCATTAAACAATGCAAAAATAATGACTCTGTATTGTTGACAATTTCAGTGAAACTTTTATATATACGTGACAGAGTTTTGCTTCATTGGGCAACAAGGAAATAAAAGTATATATTCAATTTTACGTCGGTAAATTTTGCTAGATCGCTTTTGATGTCGCTTTTCAAAAAGAGGAAAAAACACTTCTCTCAAACAACGTTTCTTCAAAGAAAATTATTTGCTTTTTACTTTTTGACACGTTGATCAAAAAACAGGGAAAATAAGTTTTGTTTACGTTGCTATAGCAAAGCGTGTTGTGTGTTTCGCCACAACTTGAACACTCCCGATTACGTAAACATGCAATAAAACACGTAATACGAGTTATTTAAAATCACAAGTATCTTGGCTTTTTTCCTGTTTACAGCCCAGTTTAATTAAAACTTGTAGTTCTGTTTAAGATAAATAGCCCCCCATGTTGGTCTTAAACAAGATTTTTCCGGAAAGGTGGTATTTTTCATTATGATTAATAAATGACAATGCAGTTTAAGAATAGAAATGTAAAACTTTTATTGGAAGATGTTCCGCACTTCATACTTCATTCAGTTTTAACTTTTAAGAGTTCTTAGCTTAAACGCGCTAACTGCTGCCCTTCTAAAGGTAAGTGGTGAAACTTAGAATACCCGTCCATTCTCTGTTTTGGTGGTGTAATATGACATTGGTATGTTTCTCTCTTTAGCAACTAACACCTAATTTAAAAATATTTTTCGGTAAACTAATCCAGTATTTATTGGTTTGTTTAAAGATCACTTTTGCAGTCAGTTATATAACGAAATGAGAAGCAATATAAATTTCTGCTGTTGGTGTCCAAGACAACGATATAGTTTTAAGATTTAAAAGTTGTTTTTTTTAAAAAAACAGCAAATCGTTGTTTAGAAATAGGCATATAAAAATCAAAACATAAATTTACTGCTATAAACATTTATAACGTTCTCTACAAACTTATTTAAAACCTATGTTTTAATTCCCTATTCTAAATCGAACGGCTTAGTATTTGATACACAAAACGTCTCTAAAGTCCACACCTCCGGACATTTGTTTGCCCAAATTTTTATTTAAATCAGTGAATTTGAACTCCTCTTCCAAATCAATTATCGTGAAAAAAAAAAAAAACTAAGAAGAAGTAATTTTTGTTTACAACGAATGACCAGTGAACTGGGTAATCGTCTCCAATCATTTCCACTTGTATGCATTCGACATGGTTGAAATGGTTTATAATTCAAAGTAAATCAACCGATAACTTGCATTTCTAATAAATGACAAAACAAAACCACACAAAAATGGTTTTCTCTTTCAACAGAATACCTCTTTAGTTAGGTTACAATTTGTGCACTCCTCGCATATCAATGGCGTTTCTTCATTGTTCTCAGTTTGGTGAAATCAAACAAAAAAAGAAAAACACGAGTTATCTTGTAAAACAAAATATTTTTAAAGTTTTCCAGCAGTTATTGGTTAGCATTTATTACAACGTTGTTGTTAAACGAAATTCAAATGACTACAAAAACGTTTTCAAAATTTCGCGACTTAATCAGCTTATAAGAACAACTTTATAAGAACAGTTAATGAGGCTCAGATTGGCCAAATATTAAGAACAATTTAAGAGCAAGCTCAGGCTGAGGCTGAAAAAAGGGAAAATGATTCTTGTTGAAACTTAACCGAATCTTGTAATCTACGTTCGCCGGCAATGTGCACAGTAAAAACACGGAAGCACTGTTTTACATTTCATGATATCACTATTAGTTGTCCCAAAATGAAATGATACACATAGTCATGTAATACTAAAAGTTCCTCAGACGATCAGCACTGTTTTACATTTCATGTCTTTTGTTTCTATATTTTTCATTATTTCAAACCGCTCACGGAAATAAGAACAAATTAAGAACAATTTGAGGCTGAAACTGCATGCCAAAAAATTAAGAACAACCGAGCCTCGGCAAAATTTACTAGTTCTTATTAAAAAGTCTGTATTTAAAATCATAATCGTGAGTCGTTGTATATATGCCAAGTTAAATATTGAAGTTTTGAGAGTTAGCTAGCCCTCGGCTGAAGAAACTATAAAATAATAGATACCGTATTTACCGGCGTATAAGTCGAACTGGTGTATAAGTCGACCCCTACTTTTTTGAGTAAAAGTCCCACTTATTTAAATTCCGGTGTATAAGTCAACCCCTAAAATTCCTCTTGTATGAGACCTTAAAATGCACAAAAGCTAGTAAGGTAACAAAAAGACAAACAAATTAACATCTAAAATGTTGAAAATCATAAAGTTATTGGCCATTTCTTTTATTATATTTGGTGGCTCCTCCTAAAGGAGCCGTTTTTTTAAACTTTCTATGTCTTAAAATCCGTCAGTTTACTTTGAAACGCGAAACCAGTAATATTAACTTACAACACAGTTATTATTTTTCATCTTAAATCCGCACACATTTCGGAAACTTTGAAATTGTCATCGGTGTATAAGTTGAGGTCGATTTTCGGGGCAAATTTTTAGGTCTCGACTTATGATATTCCTGAAAATTCGGTTAACTAAGCAACCGATTTAGACTATGTAATTTTAATCAATTAGTACGTATATTGAAAATGGTTGTGTGCACGCCATGGCCAGCAGCAAGCATCTCCGAATAAGTTAAGATGCACCAGTTGTAGTTTAAGAGCAGATAAATATCCTAACATTAACAACTACGTGTGGGATACAATGGAGTTATCACAATCAGGCAGCTCATATCAAATGATTTAAGAACTTCGCAAAATTACCGGTCGTTTAAAAGATAAATTAAGCATATTTAGTTAAAAAAGGTCTTGATATTAGCAAAAAATATGTAACTTGACCAAAGACAAAAACATTTTTAAAAGACATGTCTCGGCATGCTTATGCCATCATCAGTTTAGTGTATTGAATAAGTTACAATAGATAACCAGATATAAGTAGTAAGCTAGTTACTGTAATGAATAAATTATGTACCATAATGACATCGTACATCATATTTAGTGAACTCTATCATAAAGATATTGTAGCCCGAAAACTAGTGCGTTTTCTAGTTTCAGTTTTGAACTGATTTGCAAATGTATATGAGTATATTTTCCCATCATTTTTAGATCTGTTTACATTTTTAAAATCCTTTACTTTTAATTTTATAGTAACCCGAGAATCAGCGCTTTCTAATTTCGATTTAGGGCTTTTTAAAATGTTTATACATACAGTTATCCAAAAATAAGAGTTTCTTTAGTCCACGTTTTAGATTTAGTGTATGATGTATATAGTATTTTAAGCAAATTGGTTGAATTAACATGCATTTATAAATTATTTTTATTTTGTGTTGTTCCTGGAAACTTGTAAATACCTGTGTTGTCACCAGGGCAACTATAAGTGTGCAACACGTAAATATAGTATTGTTCTATATTCTCTGAATTAATGCTTTATTATCAATGCTAAAATCAAATGTTTAACTCTGAAAATAACTGACCGCTGAATGTCAGTTTGGCGACATTTGTGGTTTGATTTTTGTTCCGTTTCAGAAAGAATTACTCTCTATTGTGTTGATTTAGTTGTTGAAAACTAAAGTGACTGAAAACTGATTGCAAATAATGATGACTTCTCTGACAAAAAGTACTTAAACATCAGTTTTGTTCTCAAAACAGAAATAGTGTCTTAATGCATGAAATAGTTTTTAAATGTTGAGTAAACAACGCTAATCTTTTCTGCTCTTTAAAGAAAATAAGTTGAATTATCAGTACAACTCGGCATACCCCTGGGTTTAATATGACAAATAAATTGTCGATATAACTGGGTATATTAAATGATTTTAAAACTATAAAAAGTAAATTATTGATACAACTCGGTATGTCAGTCGATTTTATATTTATGATTAGTAAATTGTTGATACAAATCGGCATGTCACTGGATTTTATATTTATATGAGTAAATTGTCGATACAACTCAGTATGTCGCTGGATATTATATTTATATAATGAGTAAATTGTTGATACAACTCCGTATGTCACTGGATTTTATATTAATTTTATATAATGAGTAAATTGTTGATACGATATGTCACTGGATTTTATACCTTTATATAGTAAGTAAATTGTTGATACAACTCGGTATGTCGCTGGATTTTATATTTATATAATGAGTAAATTGTTGATACAACTCGGTGTGTTGCTGGATTCTATATTTATATAATGAGTAAATTGTTGACACAACTCGGTATGTCACTGGATTTTATAGGTATATAATAAGTAAATTGTCGATACAACTCTGTATGTCATTGGATTTTAGATAATATGTAAATTGTCGATACAATTTAGTATGGCACTGGACTTTATACCTATAATAAGTGAATTGCCGATACCTCTCGGCATGCAACTGGTTTTCGAGCTACAGAGTCGTCTGTATTGACATTATAAATAATATCAAATATAAGAACCGTGGTCATGGATATCTTTCCTGTTTTACCTTTTGCTAATTAATTTTGGTTTATAGTAAAAATGGTTTCCTGAATTTTCATTAGATAATTAGTTGTATATCCTTCACTTTCCGGGAAGACAATTCCGGCTTGTAGTCGGAACTGGGAGGTTCAAGGTAATACCACTGCTATAAAATGTCGGTGAAGCTTTGCTTTTATTGTCCGAAAGTATGAAACGCCTAATATAGTTTCCCTTTCATTATAATAAAGTGTTTTCTGAGCACGAAAAAGATATGTACACCTAGCTTGATAGAATTTAATAGATTTTATTTCAAAATTCCTTTACGTTTATACATAACAGTTTTTCTTTTCTAGTATGTATCTTGCATGCACCTGCTCGAGAGCGCAGCCCCTTGTGCTTGACTCGTGAGTACTGGTAACAATTACCTGTAAATTTTTAAGGTGTGAAGTTCTCAACTGCTCTTTGACCTAAGTTTGACCTCTATGACATGCTTAAAATTAGCTTGCTTGTTTAGATTTTCATTTAGCAAACATCAACGACCATAAAGCGCTTAAACTCTATTGATTTTAGAATCTTCTTCCGGAAAGCGACATTCTATTTAGGAACACTGATAAATAAACATTGTGAAGGCCTTTCGAATATACGCCAGAAAATATCGAGTTTTATTTATTTTTGTTTCTCGAAATGAATGATGTTAGAAAAACACATATCTCTTAATCAATATTATATTAAGACTCTTCAGATGCAGTCTTGCTACAACACGATCTTCCTTTAAAACAAAAATAAAGAAAGGGCAATTATTGTCCCACTCATTTTTCTTTCGGAAGGTCGGTCAATCTCAGTTATTTGAAAAATCTGACATTTTCTGACAGCGTGCTACAACCTTTATATATAGAGATTCATATTACATATATTACATACAGCAGTACGTGAATAATTAAACCTGCAAAACCTTGGCCATAACATTTAATATTAATAATTTTGAAGTCATTTTTTTTCATATTTGATCTCTTTCCTGTTTTCTTTATTTTGGCCTGTAATTGGCATTAATTGCATTCCTTAGAAATAAGTTATTGTAATATTTTCATGTGAAAGTTGCTAAATAAACCTTCTCTTGCAAATGTCCTCAACTGTTCTTTCTCTGAAAGTGTCTTAATTACCTTGAATTATAACAAACTATTTACAGAAACGAAACTCAGTTTTTTCACTGTGGTTTTATGTTGTCAAATGCACAATTAAGTGGTTCATTGTCTAATATTTTGTATTATTTTCTCTTGAGAACATTACATAATCTAAATTTTAGTCTACCACATTCATTCTAAATTCAAACCTGCAGCAATAGCTTAATTTGTTTGTTTTGGTCGTAATATTTTCAAATAACCAGGTATTATCAGTTCTTTATTTTTAATAAAGGCAACATACTTTTACTTAGTTGAGAATATAACGGGAAAAGTCTTTTATCTCTCTTATAAGTTATGTTTTACGTGTTTTTCTTTGAACCGCACAATATTTTTTTATGTCACAGTGTTTTCTAAAACGGATAAGTATCGGATGAGAGGCAGATTTCATGCGTGAGCATGAATTGGCATACTAGCTGATTATAAAGTTTCTTTACTTAATTTAAGAATGAACTCCATTACAGAAAAATAGTGGCTTGGATCTTTTGGTAAATCTTTGTGATTGAACATTACATTTACAGAAATGCCTTTAATTTCATGATTAATTATTTTGTTTTTGTATAGGTCTAGGAGAAAACTCCTAATTATAAAGTAATTTAGATTTACTAATATTGCTAGAAACTCGCTTTTCTGACAGTTTCAAGACAGTAATTAAAAATAACTTTTTAGAACTTCCTTGCAACACTAGATTTCCTTGAATTATTTATTAAAACGAGAAAATTCATCAGCATTACTTTTTTTGATTTATCAACAAAAAGTACTTTGCGTATAAATTATCGACTAAACCTTTTTAAAGACAAGGCGATTGAGAAAGTTAAAACTTGCTGGTTTTGATGATACTGATGCCAACTCCCACAAAACCTTGACGTAAAATGCTGCACTCAAAAACCCTTGAAATGATATCACTTTTTTAGAAGAGGCACTTTCAGCAACATATATTTGTATGTTTTTACACGTGAATAAGCTCTTATCTATATACTATAGAATAATTTAAGATGAAGAGACTGGTGCACGAGACTTTAATAGGGACCTGTCACTGTTTTCAATGCAGCAATGCACGAATGCATGCTTTTGGAAATGCGGTCTTCCAGTTATCAGATGCATATTGCCATAAGCTGTGTCCTTCGCAGTAGTAGTTGTAATCTGCACGTTCCGGAATCAGAATAACAATAAAAAAAACTTTGTGGCTAATTTAGCATAGTTTAGGCATCTCGTAACAAGCGACAATATCAAAGCTTTGGCTAAAAGTAATATGTACATCTAAAAGCCATAACATGAATGCCAGAACCCCTTTAATTTCTTTGTGATTAATCTAAAAAATTTAGCTCGAACTTAAGAACAAGTTTAAGATAATATGAAATAAAGATCGTAGTTTCGACATTGTTGAAAAATTCGCACATCGCTGAATGTTCAAGTGCCCTTGGAAGCTTTAAAACCTTAATGAGTTAATTTTCATTCATTTTGAATTTAAATTGCTAGAAAAAATATAGACATTGGCTCATTACGAGCGAAAGGAAATGTACTCTTGTGGCTGAGAATGGTATTGCAAACAGCTTCCTCGCTTCCTATCCTCCGAGTACATAAATCTCATTTACTCCGCGTGTTGTTGTCAGTTCAAGTTTGAAAGTTGTAAAAAGCGCATCACTTATTTTGCTACACCAAGTGTTTTTAAGGAAAGAAATTTCATTCTCGCAACGGAAGAAATAGAATTCACCAGCATATAAAACTTTTTGGTGTTGCTAATTTGAGGTAAGCTGTAAGGCTTTTGTGGATTTTAGCTGTACGTGGAGTTTTTAATGGCCTGGCATACTTCAATAATGTAGAAATTAAGGCATAAACAATTTCTTGTTTTAACTATGATTTGAACGAAAAAACTGTAAATTAGCAAAATCTGTGGTGGTTCTTTGCGTGAGTAAAAAGTAAATAAGAATTATACGCGTGCATGCCGGATGCGTTTGAAAAGGAATTAAAAGTTGAGGCGCTCTTTTTTCTCAATTTAGACTTTATAGCGCTGATTAATTGCTGGTGTCGCTCAGCTTTGTTAAATCCCTCAGATTATGTTGCTCCTCAGCAGAATCAAAGCAAAATACAAAGCAGATATTCTTCTATTGTTGCTTTGAAAGTAACCGACTTTGTTTTAAGGCCCGCTACATAGTTTGTATTGGCGAACACTAAGTTTTAACAATTAGTGAATTACATACCGCAAATCATGGTGAATTATTCGTCATAATTATCCAATATTGATATGATATCTTGGAAACGTTTGACATTGCTAATGCTAGCAGTAACTAATCAAGAAAATTATAATTGCAGTAAGATTTTCTGATGGGATTACAAGTTTATCTGAGAGCTTGGGATTTTAGCGCGAGTTCGACTCTAGGTGTTGGAAATTGCTTTTAAAGTGTAAATTAAAACTACAATGTGATTATTTGTTAAAATTTTAGGTCCATTTTCTACAACAATATAAAATACACATATTGCGGTCATTGGCGTTTGGTATCAGATAAGTCCTATAAACTATTGCTATATCAATATCAGGCAATAAATACAAATTTGGAACAGAACATGACGTCAATGGTATACTGTATATAATATAACAGAAGAACAGTTACAAATAGATTGCTTCTTTTGTAATTACATATGCTGGAATTTGGTTAATATGGAATGATTTAGCTCAATATAATTTAATGTAATTTACAATCTCGTCAAAAACGAGAAGTAACGAGAAAAAACACTGCCGACATTATCGTGCTGTTAGTCAGTGTAACTCTTCTATGTGCTCATTGGACTGTAACCCGCTACCCAGTTCTGCACGGTAGTTGCCATACTTTTCTACAGTCTTCTGGTTTTTTCAGTACCGCCGTTCAACATTACGCAACGTAAGACCGCAAAGTGATTGTTTACTTTATATGTTATCAGGTCATTACAAATATTATAATGTTTAAATTAATTATATAGTCGTATTATATTTGGTTCGTATTGTAATGTTTAATTTCTACGGTTTTGAAATAACAATTTTTTTATTGTCGCCTTATCATTACACATATTTTTTTTATAAAAAACCACCTTATAAGACACTAGGGTCTGAAATACCAAAAATCTTAAGAAACTTTTAGGACTAAACTCTCTTGAACCAAGAAACCTCCTACTGAATATGAAAATATTAACGGCGTAGATATGATTCTTTTGACATGAGGTTTTATGTATCATAACTATTCTAGTGCATTGTTTTAAAAATGTTTATTCTAGGATAGAGAGTCTCCGTAAGATCAATATTTATTACGAAGTTGAATTTAGATTTTGCCGTTCTTGTCACGGAAATTATCAAAAGAAATGTACATTGGAAAGACCTTCAATAAGTAATGGCACTTGTTTTTTTATAAATATTTCAATCAATCATTTATTTTAGGAAACTTTGTCACCGATATAATTCGTCATGTAAGCCAAGCAGATGTGACTCTACTTAACTCGGGAACTCTACGATCAGATATGCTGCACTCGGCAGGGCAGTTCAAAATGAAGGTTAGTTGTGTTTGCGTGTAATTTACAAAGTAAATTAAAAGAAATGGAAGAATTATAGATTCGTTTGTGAAATGATTTCTGAAATATATTTAGAATTTTTTCTTTTGGTGACAGAAAATTATTCTAGTTTAACAGTATATATAGATATAGCACACTTTTATACTACCAAAACGGGCACTAAGGTCACGTTGTTAGCGGCTACGACTCTTTAAATCTACCGTTAACAAAAGTGGAACTGAATATAAGCGGCCTTGAACTACTTTTTCGGTGTAGAATAACGAGAGGGTTTACCTCTGAACGGGCTAGCAGCCTTCGCTAAATCTTATTAGTATAAACCCATTAATGGTCTAACATGCATCCTGCATTCTGATTGGCTACTCTACTGGAGGTCTATTTGTGATAGCCTACTAGTAGAGAAAAGATGTACGTGCACCAGATGCACCCCCCTGCGTACGCACCTGTTTAGGGTGGAGAAAATAGAATCCTATTGTAACCCTCCAATAGAAAAAGAGTGCTAATCAGAAATGTGATTTTTCTGAGCCGTCGTTGGCGTTCCTGTCGTCGTTGTTTAAAGTTTCTAATATTCGTTATCTTAAAAAGTAGATGCTAAGGGAAGGACCATTTTGATATTTGATGGAAGAAAATTCTAATCTTAGGCAAGCAAATCGAAAGAACACTTGAACTATCAAAGTTGGAAACGTTGTTATTTTAAGAAAAGTTCGATTTCGAAACCGCATGCTTTCCGCGATTGCTGATATGGAAACTATCTACAAGGTTGTGCGCATGCGTGTAGGTTCTGGCCAAACAGTGGAGTTGAGTTATCGTGGTTCGTGTTTTCTACAGTTTATCTACAATAGTTCAGACAATTTATTGCCCACCAGCTTTGTCATGGCACCTATAAATTTCTGACAGTGCGAAAACTTTCAAAGCTACTTCCAAAGAAGTTGTCAAAAATATTCCATCAACTGAGGTTTAACAGTGTTTAGCTAACACAATCACGTGGCAATTTAGTAAGGAAAAAATCCCATTATGGGGGTTGGGGGGAGGGGGCTTTCGGAGCAATTGATTCAAAGCATCATTTAACTTATAAGTAGCGAAAACACTAGAAAAAGCCACAATTGATTACGATGAAATGAGCAATATCTATCCTGATTAAGGTGGAATGTGTGATCAACGCAAGACCGCTTACATTTGTTGATGCCACCTAGTGACCTAGGACTCACCGATCCATGTCTTTACCAAGTTATACTCTTGACATCACATTTGATTTATGGAACAATTATTACGCTGATACCCAGTGCGACCCATTTTGAAACTGTAAGCAATTTTCAAGCTCTCACAAAACGACACAAGCAATTGAAACGCCTCATGCAGCAATTTACCAAAAATGGAGGAGCGAGTTCTTGTTGAACTTGCGAGAAAATTCTAATCAAAGCAAAGCAAATCGAAAGAACACTTGAACTGTCAAATCTGAAAACGTTATTTTAAGAAAAGTTCGGTTTCGAAACCGTATGCTTACTGGAAAGTAGTTACCTAACAGTTAAACGGAAGTGCTTAACTTCGGCAAGTTATGACCGAAGGACAGAAACTTGTGATTTTAAAATAAAACTGTGATTAATAAAACTGTGATTAATAAGACTTGGGGTCTCCGGTTAAGCGCTTAACCGGAGACCCCAAGTTTTATCACACAATTTTATTAATCACAAGTTTCTGTCCTTTGGTTAATTTGCGGAAGTAAACCACTTCCGTTTAGCTGTTGGTACGTTTTGGCATTCTTGCTAATCATGTACATTCTTTAGATATTACTCATGAC
>JAPEIX020007999.1:0-12867 GCA_026122405.2 Zoanthus sansibaricus
AATATGATTGGATTATTATGACCCTGTATTTTTTTCTTATCTGAAACTCATTCAGAACTTGGCAACTGACTCGGCACAGACCACACTGACAGTATAAAAATTGTAAAAACAACAGCACAATTGAAAATTTCTATATTTTTATCCTTTGACCTCCTTCAATCCACTGTTATAATATCAAGAATTCCTTTACATCCAGAGCTGGAAATAATTTTTTCTCTCTGAATCGGTAGTAAACTGTAGTTTCACAGCAATAACATGTGTGGTTACTTTTTTTAAAGGTTATAATTGCTAAATTCTTAAGAAAGAAACTATACTTCATCAAACCTAACATGAAATCTGCTGTAACCTTATTCATGTCTTTATTTGGTTCACTAAACAACCAATATCAAGGGAGCCACTAGTTTGGAAATCTGAATCAATATTATCAGTTTTATAAAACTGGTTCATATACAAAAATAGTATATCATTTGACTTCATAGCATGGCTTGGAACACACCTGGCACAATGTAAACATCATATGCATATTTACAAACAAAATACATGCATAGCAATCTAAAGGTCAAGATTACTAATTATGAATTACCACCGAGCTAGAAATGTGAACTGAACAATATTGCATTCTTCTATCTGTAATTCTACCAACTTTCCAAGGCATTGACTGACTAATATGCACACCAAACCCGTCGCATCTTCAAGCAGACTAAATGAAAGGGCATTGTGTAGGATTACTGGCTGCAGTATTGCATGTCATGTACAGACTTCACTTCAGCAATAAAGACGTGCACCAGATGAGATTCCCGAACTTAAAAGCACATTAAAATTCCAGTGTGCAAACAAATATGATAGTAACAAAAATGTTATGGCATTTTGCACAAAAGCTGCCACTTCTCTCAATCAAATTACAACAAAATGAACACATAATGTTTAGCATTCACTCTATCCGCTTTGCCTGGAAAAAACAATACTGGCTCATAGATACTACAGCCATGCCAGCACTTTCTACCAAAACACTCCAGATGTACAAAGTTTACAAAAAGTTTTATGTATCTGAAGAAAACAAAATTATTAAAACGTTTTAGTAAACATTAAAGATATATTTTAGCTTTTTTTCAAATAAAAGGGTTTGTGTGGTACATTGTGAAATATTTTATTATTATTGATCTTTCTAATCCCAAGGGAACGATAAGTTGGAAATTCAAAGGACAGCAATATCCATAATAAACTAAAACGGCGAAAATGTATCAAATCTTGCAAATATGAACACTCAATTCAAAGGGCCACATTTCTGTCAGCACTGTGATTTATTAAAGGCCTAGGGAATGCCAAAAAATGTATCATGTTTCTTAAAAAAACATTGTTTGACGCATCGTAATGTTTATGACAAAAAGAGCAAGCATGCTGTATGTGTCCAAGCACATTGAAGAAGATTTATATACCACTCTGCCTTCTGCCTTCGAATTGGAAATTGCAAATCTTAAAAAGAAGCTTAAGGCAAATAAAATATTTACCTTTATATATACCTCGAATTTGGAGAATAATGCGAACAAACATGTGTTTCTACCAAAAATTAACTCTAGCGGAAACTTAACACAATCATGCTACGCTCGAGGAAACATAGCCTAACAATGTTAAATTTTTATCCACAAAGCGAGTGCAATAACACACATATCGTCCCAACGCCAATTAAACATGACCGACTGTTGTCAATAGTTCAAATGCGTATCAGCAAATCTTTAACACCATCTGTAATGTCTTTCAAACGTAAACACTATTCTGCGAAGAATAAAGATGCATAAGAACGCAATATAACAAATTCCTTTTTCTTTAGCGAGTAGTTTCAGATCTCGAGCATTTTATCTGACTTTTTGCGTGCATTTCAAGAGTTACGTGATTCCCATATCAAAGTTCACTGGTAAAAAATCTGGGCCGCTTCGTTGAAACGGTGTAGCTTCAAGTAACAGAAATTCCATATATAGACCGAGCAATGGCTCAATACGGAAATATACTAGTTCAAGCTTCAAGAAATGAGATGCACATCTGCAAAACTAAAGCAAAATTCAATACTTACTGGAAGTTTTTTCTTGTGGCTGTGCTGCATTAGAGTCACAGGTTAGGGAAGCGTTGACTGATGGCGATGGACTAGACGTTGTTTGCCCCTGCAAACTGGTCATTGGCACAAATGACGACACCGATGCAAAATTTTCATAGTGACTACCATCTGGTCCCAGGGGAATGGATGGTTGATGAAAAAACATGCCATCCATGACACGCACGGTGCCGATGCCCGGCAAAACTGCGAAACCTCCAGGAAATAATCCCTGTCTGTCGACATACTGTACAGCTCCATTGTGACTCACGCCGGTCATCATAACATTACGCTCTGTGTTCTCTTCCGAAGAATTCGCAATTGGAACTTGTTGTTCGGGTCGGTATTCAAGTTGTTGTATTCGATAACCTCCACGTCCATCACTGATGGCCAAATGCGCCAGCTGCTCACTTGCACGACCCCCCAAGTGTGCATGCGGAACAGACACATTCCCCCGGGAAATCAACCCAGCTTGACGAGCTCTCGAAATGGAAGCCATGTGCGGCGAATAGGGCATGTAATAAACAGAAACTGGCGGAACTGTTCCTCCATGTTCGCCTTTCTCCCCTTTCTTTCCTTCCCCGCTTTCACCAACTGATTGCCTGCCAGAAATTAATTTATCTTTCCCACTGCTGCTTTCATTTTCTGGCACGCGGCTGACGCGAGGGTTCTTATTATCCTCGTGGCTAAATCCGTAATTATAAATATGTGGACGATGCATAATTTCGCTTCTTTCCTCCCGCAGCTGTTCCACTGAAATGTTCTCGTTGCATACTAAACTGACGGAGTCCTCCTTACCCGGCAAACCTGTTTTTTTTGTACTTCGAGACGAACTTTCAGTATCTGACTCGGAATCCACTTCCTGTTCACGAGAGCTTTTTATTACGCTGACACCTGCACTGACCCTTCCATCACGCTCTCCTCTCTCCTGCATGAATTTCGATCTGTTTCCTTTCATTGAGTCGTAATCCAAATTCTGTTTCTCAACATACTCAGTAGAATGATTTTTCTCTGCAACCTGCGGATTGACGTCGTTTAAATCAATCCACTGGTTCCCTAAATATCTTGCTCGCACCGCATTTCTAGGTGATGATTCATCTCGCAGTTCAATTTCTACTTCTCTACCCTCACAAAAATTTCTCCGAGGACTTATACGTGTCAAAACTGGAGGTTCTAATGGCGGAGCTGGGTTAATCCGACCTGTTACACGAGCAATCTGTTCCTCATTCATTATAATTTCGTCTTCAATTTTCGCTGTATCTGCTAGTCTGGTAGATTCGGGAACTTCTTGTGGTCTTTTTATAGTTTTTATAAATCGATTGTCATCATCGCCGCTATAAAGCGACGGAGCAGGATCCTCAACAACCGTTTGGCTTTCGGGACTTCCGCAGGGAACACTTTCGTAGGACATTTTCTAAAACGAAAGTTTTATCTCCACTACAGATTGTTTCTCTAAGCAAGCAGTTCAAGTTCAATGTCATGTGTTTATTGCACTGTCTAAATATTTCACTATTCGCTTCCTGTAAATAAAAATAAATTGCATTAGTGTAATATAATCTAGAATTAAAAGAAAGACTTGAAATACATTGAAAGAGAAAATGTTTAAATTTTTATTATATCAAAAGATGGTTTCATGTGATTTTGCGGAGCTCATGTGAGTTTGCTTACGTTTGACAACAGCTTGTGCAATTTAGAGTGAATAGCTCGGTTTTTACCCATAGGACGCAAAAAACATGTCCTTACAAGTACAACATGAAATAATCGCAGCATTATTCCATTAACAAACTTATCGTAAAATTTACAAAGGCAATGAAATGAAATGCGTCGTGCACAAACACATGACGTTCTCAACACATACGAATAAAATGTGTTTGTCAAGATTGGCCCACAGGAGCAGATGTATGATGAATGCAAAACAGGAATTTCATCGAGTCGGAACACAAGACAAAAGACTGCTTTGAAATACGCTACAATCAAATCTGAAAAGTGCCGAGTGTTTTGCTGAAGACACAAAACCATTCCAAAATCATTTCTTTCTTGAGGAATAACTGCTGAGATAAGTTATCCTTTCTTTGCAATATTAGAGAAAAAACTGTGTATGTGATTTTTTCATCGCCAAATTAAAACTATTATATTTGTCATTTTCGCATACCGGCTGTTGGGAAAACACCATCCATCATTCGAAACACGGAAATTGAACGCTAGCATCAATTTCTTTATGCTAAAAAATGCCTCCTAAAAACATAATAGTTTGGATTATTTTTCATCAAATGCGTTAATTCCACACTCGATGAAGGTCACTTGGACACAGAGGATATGGGTTGTAGAATCAAAGGAAATTGCATAGAATTTAATACACACGAATGCCAGCCAAAACCAAGCAATTTCAAACTCGCCGTCTGAGCTCGTTAAAAACTTTAACACACTGACAGTGTAGTTTTCAACAGTCAAAAGCAAACACCTGAGTAAAATCCACAATTTACAGCGAAGAAAAAACGTGGTTCAGCAAACACTTACTGATAGCTCCACGTAATAAGCACAATGACGACATACATTGCTGCCGCAACCAACATGATCGTACTAAACTGACCTTACAACGACTGTTTCCACTGGAAGTTCGCCCTACATTCAAATATTGTTATCTTTTTTAACTGGCACAAACGTCGATCGTTAAAACTCAACAATAGCAGTCCGAATTTTCTGATAAATAAAACCTTAACGTATGAATACAACTCATGCAAACGACGTTTCCTTTCTATCTCCCTGGCCGGGGTTCACTTCACACAACTACTCTATTCATGCCGGGCGTGTGACGTCAAACAATATGTTGCTGCAAACAGCCAATCAGCTGTAGGTATCAGCTGTTAAGCACTCCCTCGGGAGTTGGGTGGAACGTTCACAATAATACACAATCTGCAATAAACACGTTGGGAATATACAGATACTTCCCGCGCTATTTGTTTTGTTTTATCGCGTATGCAAAGCCTGTATCTTAGAGGTTGTACGGCAGCTCAGAAAAGCTAATTTTTGATTATTCCGAAGAAATTTACGAAGCTATCAAACGGAATCGTTCGCTAGTTTCGCTTCTTTCATTAAATATAGGGAAAGTTCCGAAGACAACGAAAATCAACAAACCGGAAATTATTTGACAGTCTGCCGGCTCAAGCCTTGTTTTTGTCTCCATTACGTCATTGCGAAAGTGCTGATTTTGTTCCATCAGAATTGACCTTCATGACGAGACTAAAACTCATGTTGCGGCACACCTTCTCAAACTTGATCTCTTTTGGTTTTCCATTCTGACCTCGCTGCATCCTTTGATCATGCAAAATGCCAAAATTTAGAATACAATGCAGATTCTGCAGATTCTGCATCTTGAAAAGCCATTTATCTCTTAAGTACTTCCTAGCTTAATTAGCTATAAAATTTTAATAAGCTCCCTGCTGTATGTGTAGTTCAAAGTTTCAGAACACTCGTTTGGAATCTTTGCACTCGCAAACTCGGAACAGAGTATCAACATCGCTGAATGGCGTCTCCTGATTGACTGCATGGCCGGCAGGTCACGCGTCAACGAGATCGTCTTTCAGCTGAAAGCTGGACAACGAGCATCCATTGTTATGTTACCCCGGTTATTTGAATTACATCACAGTTATTCTAGAAACGCTCTTTAACGGTAGTAAATATTATGTTCTTGAACAAAGCTGGGGGTCGCTGAGGTGACCTGGCACGTATGATTAGCAACTTCTTTAAACAACACACACTATATTTGGAATTAATTTCTTCGGTTCTGCATAATGCAGAAACAGACCAAAGAAACAACCGCACCGAGGTCGACCTGGTTTATAAAACGTGTATTTTGAATTTGAAAATGGTTGTTGTGCTGATCAGATGGTCTCGTTCTTATTGGTAGAGAGTACATCAGCGCGCAGTTTGCCTTCAGCATGTGACGAGATACAAGGAGCTGCATGTGAAGTCTGAGTTGCACGCAGATATCTCTCAGTGATCTACCGTATTCCACCGTGATCACCGCACCTTTATTGTTGTCATCAGCTACATTTTCAGACTGTGTGGGCATTGAACCCATTATTCTAATCTTTTTAAACAACAACCGGAAATTTGAGGTTAAAACTTCATTTTAGCCATTATTTTCTTGTGTTCTTTGGCAATGAAAGTATATGCCAGTCGGTTTACTAGTTCTGGACGGATTTGTTTCAGCATTTACTGATTTAGACAATAAAAGACAAGACTTTTTTTGATAACACGTTTAGCTTCAAGTACTCAAAACTATAGCTGTATTAAATAGTATTTTTGAAATGCATAGAATCTGCATTTTTCTCTTAAAAAATGTTTTGATATGATGATGAATAATTAAACAGTTTTTAACATCCCTGTCACGGTTGTTTTTATATAAGCCTGGAACTGAATGATAAGACCAATATTTGCGGTTTGAGATATACTCGGAAGTAATTTTGATTGCTCAAAGCTAAAAGCCAATGACAGTTGTATTCAAATCACGTACTAAAAATAACAGGAACTAGATTTTATTGAAGAGTGAATTTAAACAGTTTACTAGTTATTATGAACTGTTTCACATCCCAAAGGTTAAATTTCCGGACTTTTGACCTCTCATTCAATAATCACATAAAGAAACGGTGTGTCAAATGCTTTTTGATGTGAGAACTGTGAGTTTTTTTATCAAATTTTTGTATTTATTTTCAATATATTTAGAAATTTTGAAATGATTTCACTCTTTTTCATAAGGGCAAACTCGGAGAGTTGGCAAAAATATGAAACAAAGTAAAAACATGTCGAGACCCAAACTTTTGGTCACCCAAATTCCAGTATTCTATTGGATCAATGACAATATTTCATGAACTGAATGCATTGTGATACAAGTTAAAGCACTTGTTGAGTGACGAGGAAATGATCAAAAGTGCTGTCGAACTCGAAAGGGAGGCACTGATGATTTTCTTCAGTTCTGACTTTCGAGTGTCATTGTCAATTCCAAAATAACAATTTTAGATTTTAGCCTTTTTAAATTCTTAGATATGGTACTTAAATTAAAATAGATACAGAATTAGTTTATATCCATTATATCAGTTTATAACAGATCAAATGATATAAAGATTATACCGTGGAATTACATATTTTTCAGATGTATTTAGTTTTGAAATTCTTTATATGGATATTTTAAAGCCGTTTATATTTAAGGTGGCAGTAGAAATTACGCGTATTTTAAGGGAATTTTCATTTTTAAGGTTACGAAAACATTGTTTATCTATAATTGTTCTGATATCCGTTTTTTAAAACTAAAGTACCGTTTCGTGTGAATTGACTTGCAATCGTTCGCGCTTTCTTAATTTTACACAATAGCTGCAAAATATTGCAGATTAACTTTAATATTTTAAAGTGTCTGAGACCTTAGCCTAAAAGGACTTGTTGCTATGTAGGGGGTTACTTTTCATGTCAGCAGCGTCAAAACTAATAATTAAAGATTAGAGCCCTAAGCGTTTTGTTTGGTGAAAACGTAATAAAATTTTACCCCTAAGGAAAAACCGGAACGATCCGCCATATAGTGTTTGGAAAAATAAAAGACAATTTTATGCAATCTCAGATAGTTTTTTCGTGCAAACTTGAAAGATATTAGACTATGCTTTTGGCTAGTAATACATTTTGAAGAGATTAACTTGCTAATTTGAAAACGTTAATTTTTTTTTGCGTTTAGAATTGGGATCGATGCGCCGAGCAGAAATCGTGCTTTGACTGAAACTGAAATTAATTAAGTGATTTAACTTTTAACGGGCTAGGAAAAGACCGAGCTAATTAATCGTAACTGACTGCTGTTCTTTAGTTAAACGGTATAAAAACTTACTCAAAACCCTAAAAATTCTAGTTGATTTAAGCGATGTAACTGAAAGAGTTAGTTTGTGTCGGACCTCACTTGAAGGACTTTTTAAAAGTGAAACAAAACAATTAATATTCCATATAAATATAAAAATAAGTTTAGATTACAACGGAATTGCCAATCGCCCACCGCTCACACCACCTGCATGTGCACTTTGTAAAACAATTAAGCTGAAAACGTTGATAGAGAAATATTCTCTGGGGACCAACAAAGACCCTCGGAAACAATATGTTAGAATTTCGCTGCAATACCTTTCAATAATCCCTTTTTGAGTTCTCGGAAACAATTAACATTTAAGACATTCGTTAATCACTGGAAAAAAGCAACTCGTGGAAAAAACAAAGAGGTGTCAAAGAAAAAGCAAGGATATCAAACAAAAAAATTACGACGAATCCGCTTAATAGAGATTGAATAACACATTAGCGCGAGCCTAATTGTGTTGCGTTGCTAAAGGCTGAGGACACAATTGGCATTGCAAATCTCTTCAGTCGCAAAATATTTGATAAAACCAAATGGTAGAAATAAAACAAAGATTTTCAATAGACGTCTTCGTTATTAGCTTTAGGAAAGTTTTATTATTTTTGCTGTGCATATGAAAGATATGTTTTTTGCAGCTATACCGGCGGGACGGTAATAGTCAAACTATTTGAACAAGGAGAAGTAAGAATAATTAATTTTGCACACAAAGAAAACATGTAATGGGAAGTTTAATCGCATTTCTTTGCGACATTAGGAGCTAAAATAAAGGATGCAAGTCCACGAAACTCCATTTCATTGGATACTGAAAAGCATATCTTAGAAAATTTTAGTTCTACAAAAGAATTTACTTTCATGGTTTAGGAGCAACAGGGGAATATTACCACATATATTATAGCTGCTCGGATAATATATCTTGATATCTGAGATACAATATTGATCAACTTCCTGGACTATAAAAACAACGCACCTGATAATAATAGCTTTTTGGCTTGCTTCTTAGGTGAAACTGAAAAAGTTTGACGAGCAGTTAAAATTGCTTGACAGATTCGCATCCACTGTGCGCTCCGCAGCAAGTCTTTGCTGTGTGCCTTCTTTATAAATATTTTACTCTCTCCAGGACAACTCGTTTGCTGGTGCACATTTGCTACCCGCCGAAAAGCAACAGGTTTCTACTCCTGGTATTTGAACAAGAAAGAACTTACACTCTGATTTATCGAAAGCTCAAAATGGCAACTTGCTGGAAGGAACATATTTTCGCAAAACTCCTCAAGCTTGTAAAACTCTACACAAACATTTGAAAAGGCAAAGTTTTTAAACTACTTTCGATACTAAAACTTTGCACTGTATGCGAGTTATGACAGCTAACAAACTTTGCCACCGGTGTTTTATTCAAAAGATAAAGTTTTGTTATTTTCGTATAAATCAGGCTTTTTAGCTACCGTTGGAACATTGTGCAACAGCAAAATCGGAGGCTGAATAATCGAAACGCAAACGGTGATGCATTCAAATTATTTTGAATATTTTTCGTAATGTTCTTGATGACCAATAAGATTTGGTTTTAAATCAAATTGCATAGTTTTCGGGTTATCTATCAATTTGCTGTTCTTTTTATCTCTATCTGTTCCTATACCTGTTCACAAACGGTCCGTACGAACATGTTTTAGTTTTACTTTCCCCGGTACATTCAAACATTTGAATTTAGCAATTTTCAAATTCAGAATTTTAGAAATAACTCTCACCAGTCTTTTTAACCGTAGCAATTTTAAAAGTTATAGGCTAATAGTGATTATATTATAAGCTAACATCTTTCAGCAAGTGACAATTCTCTCATTCATAAACAAGAATTTGCTTTGCATCCTTGAAGTATTTCAGTATTTGCTTTGAAATAAACTGTAATTGGCGAGCCGACTGACAATGGGCGTAAACTAAATATTACGAAAGGTCTTATTCTCTTATTCTGAAAAATTCATCTGCCGAGGATACCTGCAAATCTGGCATAAAAACATGTGAAATAAGGGCTGGAAATCCAATTCTTGTTGCCTTTAGTTTTGGAATATATATATATTTTTTAATTTTGAGAAAACTACAAGTTGTAGTACAACTGTATGAACTATATGCAACTCTCTTCTTTCTCCTTTCTAAACGCTGGTATTCACTGGGTAAAGAAAATAAGAATGGAATCAGTAACTGAACAGCATAACGATTCCAATTCCTGCGGGCCATGTCCCCAGAAAAAAGGATTTTTAACCTCCTATTTCATTAGTTTTTCATCGTTTTAATAACACTAACAGTAACTTTTAGCTGAATGATTGTGTCTAAAAACAATTGGATTATTCACTGGCTGTATAAAAAACCCTGAGATTTCTAAGTGGATAGAAATTAAATTTATGTCTATAAAACTCTGAAGTACGTGAGAGTTATATATCTTCTAGCACCAGACCGCCTTAAGTACTGGAGTGTAAGGCGTGCCAATCACTGAGGAATAGGTTAACTCAATTTACATATATTTCCTAATTCTTAAAACATATTCAATTGTTCTTTGGTTAGACAATACCTGGAAATTTTAAATATCAGCACTTTCAGGCAGTTCGTTTACGCATGGATAAACTTGATTAGTTCAACTATGCTTTGACTGCAAAATTTACTTTCCTATTTCCATGTTTGAATAACTTGTATTTGAAATACGGTATTGGCCCCTCGTACGTCACAGAGGCTCTCAAAAGCTCAAAAACTAGCTTGACCATATAGTGAGAGATCACAAACGATTAGGTAGTTGCAGTTTAAATGGGAAACTCTAATATTTTCAGATCTTTTGTTTATCTGTTTAATCCCATCTTTCCTGGATTTTGTTCTAAAGTAGAAAAGAACTAGAGACATCGAGCAGGTCTGACGGATGTGCATTAAAACATCAATAACTGAGGTGACCTTATTTAACAACAAAGTTCATCCGGTCACTTTACGAGAAGCTCGCATATGTTTATAACATTTTGAACTCTCAATTTTCCTCCAAATGAGCCCCAGAAAAGTACAGGAAAATATTAAAACCTATTAATGCAGCAGTTTGTAAGACTAAGAGTGAATTTTTCCTTTATTGATGTTCTTTTTTTATTTTTTTACGCGTAATTTCCGCTTTGCACTCGCTTCATATTGAACTGAAGTGGGTTAAGCCTCACGTAATGAAATAGCTGGAAAGTGAAAATTGAAATACAATATATTTCTTTATAGCGTGCTTGTTTCTATTTCTGCTTCTTGAGGTTCTTTTTAATCTTGGAGGGTAATTTCCGTGCTACTAAGGTGTGGGTGGAAAACAGAGTTAAAATAATCAATGTACATATAATATAATATGCTTTTTCTTAATACACACAATCATCAAAACTAATTCAACTAGAACAAACTCTATTGAGCAATAAACTCACGAGCCACTTTTGTCAATAATGAACTTGTTCATATCCGTACTATATCTAAAGTTTCATTCAAAATATCATAAAAAAAATCAGCGTATTGTAAAAATATCACACATCATTTGCAATGACTTACCCAATATCAGCAAAGATTACCGCACTTCTTTTGACGAATTAAAGTTTTAAAAACTGAGGCTAGTTCATCGACTGTACTTTTATATAGTCAAAGATAAGAATTACCTTTCGAAACGGTCTCAAGAAGCAGCAGGACATAAATGCATTCTCCTGGAAGGTTGATAAGGGTGCAGATATCAATTTGAAATGAATAATCCGTGTAGATGATACTTTAGGCTGCAGAAAGCTGTAGGCCACCAACCTGGCGTATAACTATTCTTACTTTGTTTTGCTCCGTTCAAGCGTTTAGTGTTGGACCTGTCGAAACCATAAACTGAAAGTTTAATATCTACTGACATCTACAAAAAGATTACGGAATAGATTGGCACTTTAAGAACTTGTTAGCTCATTTACTACAAAGTCCCGGGGGCCTTTACCCTTCATTTGCTATCCGAAGATGCTGACTCATCGAAAAGTATTTTCCACTGACATCTACAAAAAGATTACAGAATAGATCGGCACTTTAAGAACCTCTTTGCTCATTTTAATAGAAAAGTCCCAGGGCCTTTACCCTTCATTGCTGACTCAACGAAAAGTATTAATATCCAATGACATCCACAAAAAGACTGCGGAATAGATTGGCACTTTAAGAATCTCTTAGCTCATTTTAACAGAAAAGTCCCAGGGGCCTTTACCCATCATTTGTTATCCGAAGATGCTGACTCCACGAAAAGTATTTTTAGCATCTGAATGGAAACATTGGAAAAATTTCAGCCTGCGTTGTAATTCCTACCGGAAAATCTCAGGAAACTCGTATGCAGCTAACCACGGAAACAATGTGGCTGATTCATTCAATCAACGCCGTATAAGTAGCTAGCTACGTTTTGCTGGCAAAGCTGAGGGTTATTTCCCGCACGCTTCTTTCTCTGGCGATAATCAAAACATTATTTTCAACCTAGTGTAAAGATGGTTAAATCCAGCGGCACTTCAACATTTTTTTAATTAAAAAATGTTTTTTTAAAAAAAATTTTTAAAGACTTTTTTTTAAAAGATTATTTAACAACATTATGCAGTTTTAACTACGCACAAAACGAATTGAAGTTTACAGACGTCATTCATTCCGATGTTCCAAAGGAAATAGTATTTCTGATAGTGAAGCCTGCGGAATTGGCAGAAATAGTTATTTTACCGGCACGGACCAGAGGACTTGGTCCGAACAAGGAAAGGGATTATGGGTATTGAGTAAATATATGAAGCCTTTAAAGGGTTAAGATAGAAAGTTTCAATCACTCTAGCTAGTTTCAGCGCTCACTTTAATTATCGTTTTGTGCTTCATCCATTTGGACCGACCTCAGCCCCCAGAGTTGGCGGCATCGCAGGTGGTT
>JAPEIX020008077.1:0-12861 GCA_026122405.2 Zoanthus sansibaricus
ATACATACATACCATACATACCATACATACATACCATACATACATACCATACATACATACCATACATACATACCATATTCATAACCATACCCCTAACCATATTCATAACCATACCCCTGACCATATTCATAACCATACCCCTGACCATATTCATAACCATACCCCTGACCATATTCATAACCATACCCAACACTATATTCATAACCGTACCCCTGATCACATCCAAAACATATCCATAATATTAATCATAGCCATAATCAAAAACAACCGATTCTTTGTAAATTATAGACCTTATTCCGAAATGGCGGCTGTTTGGATATTCTTTTGTTTTCATTCAAATTAGTCCTACTAACCTCGTTCTTGAGTTAAACTTTCAAAAGAATATGTTACTCAAAACGAGGCTCATTTAAATAAAAACAAAAAAATCAAAATCGCCGCCATTTATGAATAAAGTCTATTTCCAAATGTATGCCTTACCCGAGAACCGTTGGTTGCCTGGCAACCAGCATGACAAGGAGAATAGTATGTAACGCCATCTGATCCACATACTGGGTTAAACACTGCAACTGAACATGCGCAATCGATATTGCATGTACTAACCAGGTCTGGTTGGTAATTGTGACCTAAACTGCAAGTTAAATGAAATAATGAAATGGAAAGCTTTTGAAATGTGATAAGATGGACTGGAATAGGATAAGAAGTATACCATCAAACAACTGACCATTCTTTTTACAGTAGATCAATTGGTCTAATACTTAGTCATCCAATCAAATTTGAATCTACTGAAATAGTTAAATTATCTCCTAAAACAATACAAATGAATTTAACTGTAAAATATTCTCTGTCATATCAAGTGACAGGCAACGTTTAAACAGATTTTAAGCAATTACATTTGAATCATCTTCGTGGGTTTTGTAAGCAATTTTCTCAGTTACGACCCCAGTGTTATACGGAACCGGCAGTTATCTTCGGTTTTTGTAGTGTTAAGTGGATGAGAGTTAATAGGGACCTCACGAAACGAGAACAAAGACGGTGACTCCGACGACGACGGTAAAGAACAATAGTAAATACAATAACTGCACGTTGGAATGTATCGAGCTAAGCGCCTGCACGGAGTTGCTGCTAAAATTATAATAAAATGAAAAGACCATTTTTAGAGCTGTCAATACTATGAAGACGTAACAGCAAAACTTAGTCAGTATTTGTTTCGCTTCATGGAGAAACATTTAATGATGTTTCTATTCACAAAGTTTAAGGTAGAAAAACAAAACCCTAATGAATCGCATAAAAATGTAAAGAGCAAACCAGAAATGTGGTTTTTCTGAGCTGTCGTTGTTGGCGTTTCCCGTCCTCGTTGCGTAAGGTCACCTTTGACTCCCCTGGAGAAGAAATTAATCCATCTCAGGTTAGCTCCCACAGCAGAGGCTGGTACTCATTTACCGACCACGTTAGAAGGGAAAGCAGATCAAACTTTGATAGAAAAGACCACATCAGTGTGAAGATCTCGACAGAGTAGAGAACGGGAGACAGAAGGAAGGGAAGGGAGGGGGAGGGTAATAGCGAAAACGTAAGCGTCCTTAAAATATGAAGTTAGTTTCAGTAATTTCTAGAAATGTTTCGGGTTGCCAGCAAAGTGATATTCTACTGTGCCGCGTGTACTTGGTAGCATCCCTGCCTTCCAACAACAAAGTCCCAGGTTCAATCCCAGCTTCCGCTGCAGAGATTTGGAAATTTGTATGGCCTCCATTTTCGCCAAAGCTAACTTGGCTTTTCATCCTTACGAGGTCATTTGCTAAATAAAATATCAACTTTATATAATCTCCTGGGAGCTTATCTGCGATGGTGTCTGTCCTCTACTAAAAAAAACTTCAGTTGTTCAAAAGGCAACTAAAGTTGATCCAAGGTAAATTTTTTTAATTAACTTATGGTCTTGTTTCCAACATTGCAGGGAAGTTTTTGAGCTGTAACCTTTAAGTTTAACAAGTTTCTTTTAGAAAATCTCAACAGTATTTAAGAATAAACGTTAATTTTTCTTAATTGCTGCATCAATTTCTTTTAACCTGGGGCTAAAGGTTATCAGCTTTTGAATGACCTTGCCCAGGGGGAGTTAAGAGATTTCATCTTCCAGAAATTGCAGACAAGCGTCGGGTCCCAGGATCACTAGCTTTGTTGAAGGGTTCAAAAAAATTGAATACAAATGATAATGAAATGTTAAGAATTGAAAATTATAAAAATGAACACATTCGAGATGTTGATGTGGACCGTAATTTTAAACAATAGTTTCCCTGAAAAGAAAAAACGAAAATCCCAGTAATTTTATGCTTTTCACACAAACCTGTTGTTATAAGGCACCCGCACACCTGCTAGGTTGATTTCATCACATCCGGGAATCCACCAGTTGAACCCCGGCCAAAGGAGAATAGCATGGATTACCACAATTGACAGCGCAGATTTTTTGCAGGATTTCTTCAGGTCAAAGAAGCGACATAAAACACCGCCCAAAAGAATACCGGCTTTTGTTTAGGGAAAAAAAAACAAAAGAAAATGATAACAATACTTATGTTCTAAGTCAACTAGACCGTGCTGGAATTATTGTTAATAGGGAAAGATGAACAGTCTTAGTATTGAATTCCTGTTTTATAATTGTCTACTAGAATATCAAGTATCAACCTTTATAATTTGATTATAAATTACAAGACAAAGCACTGTATTTGCAAAAGACAGAAGTTGACGTAAAAATGAAGCCGCTGACCAAATTGCGTTCGCAAGGGAAATAACAATATGGCGTCGGTACGCCATGTAAGTTTCCCATGAAATTTGAGCCAATGAAAGGAAAGATAAAAGTCACCCCAACCTTAATTCAGCCAACCACAAAGCTTGTTTAAATCTTGAATTTCGCGGGAAGCTTACATGCCGTACTGTCCAAATTACGAACTTTGAACAGTAAATTTTTTCTTCGATGTTAACATTTACATCAAAATATTTTGTGAGCAGTAAAAGAAATTCGAAACTGAAAGCTTACTCATTAGTTATGATAATAATTCCATCCGCAATAACCTAGACAAATTTAGTTATGGACCTGCGAACTTACCAATTCCTACGGGTATTATAAGCGAGCCTACCACTAATCCAGCGGTCTCGTAGGGAAGTGCAAATTTCATATTTACTGCCTTTATGTAAAATGCACCATGACCCTGGATATACAAAAACGAGACTGTTAATGCTAATGTGTTCCACATGAAAGTTGGGTTCTTCAGTAGCTGCAGAGTTGCTGGTCCAAGCTCTTTCACTTTGCCTATTGAAGACAAAACCAGAAAGACGACAAATATATTATTCACAACTTGAAATATAAAGCTTACATGAATTTTTTTTACATTATTTATTTCACTTAGTTACCATTAAGGTTTTCGTCTCTTTTTGCTAGAATTCCCTGCTCCATGGCCTCATTTCTCATCTCCCGTGCACCAGGCAGCTCTCTTGGGAATCCTAGCATGTATACTGCAAACACGATGTTCAATATCGCAACCACAACAAAACCCAGCCACCAGGCACTGATCCATTGAGTGTCTGTTGGCTTAAGGCTGATCCCCTCTGGCTGAAAAAAGAAAATTAAAAAAAATGATTTAAGCCATGAACTTAATAATAAGTAATAAATAAATTAATAATTTATTCAGTTGCAAAGGAACTGGTTGCTTATTCTTCCTAGCCAGAGGCTAATGTTTAATTGCTTGACGGCTCAAAAGTTGGCGTGAAAGTCGAAGGTGCAGGGGAACAAAAACCCAAATAGCCAGAGAACAACCTTCGGATTTAGGTTGAGATCGACAAATCTCAGCCTATTTGTGAAGCCCAGGACTCGATCCCGGGTCGTAGAAATGGAAGGCATCACTGATGACCACTAGGCCAACCTGGCATGATTACTTCATCCATTAGGGGGGGTCTTCATATCCTATATCCCAGTAATTTTGGAGCCAAATATCCCGTATCCCGGTAATTCATGGCCTAAATATCCCGGTTTCGTACTCTAATATCCCGCAATCCAGTATTCGAATATCCCATATCCCGGTTATTTACTCTTCAAATATCCCGTATCCCGGTAGTTTTTTGCTCAAATATCCCGTATCCCGGAAACCCCTAATAGGGCCTCACTAATCAATTAATTTATTACTTGATGGTTCTTATTAAAGGAAAACTATTAGTGCGTCAACAGGTGATATACGTTATATACATTTTTTAACCAACTTTGTGTTGAAAGAGAACGATAGAGTCAACGCTAGCTCGAAACAACAACTTTGTGTTTTCCCTACAGCAATGATCAAACTTTTTCTTCCAGAGTTTCGGCAGTGTTAATGACGGCCATGAGCACTGGAGTGACTATATCTCGTTCCGGCAATGTAGTGACAATTTCTCTGGTACATTGTATTGACGATTTTCAGGTGCATTTTAGTAACAAGTTCCGGTACGCTGTAGTGACAATTTCTCTGGTACATTGTATTGACCATTTTCAGGTGCATTTTAGTAACTGTTTCAGGTTTTCCAATAAAGTATTAAATGGGAATTACAATTCCTATGATGGGGAACTCGGGCTTCGGACGACCCTGCAACCCCCTCCCATTCCCCCCAACCGCAAAACTGATCAAACAATTATCGACAACTTCCGTTTGTTACTCTTTAACCCTTTCAAAATGCAGGAAATACCAATTAAATAAATAAATAAATAAATACTTAATGGCAACTCCCCAAAGGGGCTTTTCAGTGTCATGTTAAAATCCCCCTCTCTCCTAGTCAAGAATCCCAACTGGTAGGAGGCAAACCAGTTGGCTATTTACAAAGCGTCGTAAATTTGTCCCTGGAATCACCGAGGACAAATTCATTCAGTAATTCGATTCGGGGATTTGAACCCGGGTCTTCCGCATTCAGATCCCCAACTCTGACAACTGAGATTATAGCAGATTATAAACAACATGTTAATTTTTGTTGAAAGACATACGCAGCTCTCAAATATCGAAAGTCATATAGAGCTACCAATCTTATATTTTATAGCCAAATCACATTAAGTTTCTTACCAAAGTGATATCAACATAAATTGAAGAGATGAGTCCACCAAAGACAAATCCAAACCCAGGCCCTAACCACGTTGCGCTGAACCAGATTCCGATGTACACTGGAACCGATCTTGGGTGAACATTTTCGTCAATGTAAGCTGGGCCAAGAGAAAACAAGGGCGTAGAGCCAATTCCCATGATGACTTGCGACATGACAAATATAAACAGGTAGTACCACTCGGAATCGTACTTCACGAGGCAACTCGAGAGCTCGCGAGCCGTGGCATTGTGAGAGGCCGCCAAGCAAAGGTCGATTGGTGTCTTTGACGTCATGTTAGCAGCAAATGACATCACAGGTTGATAGTCACCAGCAATCAAATGAGCAAGAACAGCAAATGCTGCTCCAATTCCTAAAAGAAAAGTTATTGAGTAGAGGTAAAAATTGAAAGACTCATCTCTGTACTGAATATGTATGCCTGTATGTATTGCATGCCCAAGAGGGTGGGGTGAGGATTGGATTATACACTTATCTACCAGTTTAGGGGAAGGAGAAAGGAGACTGTGGGGATTTCGGCTGTTTAACATTTTAAAGATTTTTTTGAAAGTATTCGGACACTACTTTCGCCACAAATTGACATTAAATGAAGTATTTGTGTTAAAAGCAAAAGATTGGTTAAATCAATATTAATTTTTAAGGTAGCAATTGGCTATGGCAACAACAAAACACTATTATACCTCAGTTGGTTTTCAATACTTTTAGTTACAATTTTGGATATTTTCGCGCCAAGATCTGAGCCGACGAGCGATTTAATATTAGCCTCTAGCTGGCTAGCATTTCTTTTGCAATTGACGTTAAATAAAATATTTACTTTGATACAGAAAAACAAGTGTCTGGTCTCCTTCATTACAGCATATAGTGAATATATGTGCTGTAAAACGTACGTAATAAGGTAATTGTTTATATTTTATCCACATGATTTTATTAATCAGTAAAACGTATCTATTAAAAACACGATATTTAGTTTCTAAATCTTAGTATTACCAATATAGAGTGTGCAAATATTTTTTTAAAATTCACAATACCCAAAGACCTCAAAGCTTCATTTCACAGTTGCCATGGTAACAATAACGTCAAGTGAATTGCTCGTCAAAAGAATCTCCATTAAAAAGTCGTGAAGTTTCATCAATATTCTTCAAACGTTGTAGATAATTACTGCAAAGAACACTTCCGAAAGGGACGGATGGGAGGGGGAGGGGGGATGGGAAGGGAGTTTTTTTGGAAGGAGGGGGGTTTAAAGGCCTTTGACCCGTACATTATTTAAATTTCTCGTTTGTTGTATTTCCAGCGCATGCCTATATTTGTAGACAAAACACTCACATTAATCTCTAACCCTTATAAATAATATGCAGTCTTTGTTCATCCAAGAGTGCGGTTAATCAAATTCGATCACGTACAGTTTTGCATTTGGAGTCGACAGCATTACAACCATGACTGTATATCAATACATACAATAATATCAATTCTTAAACGGTTTACTGATTTTAAGTTGGCATTCTTATTAATAATTTTGCACAATAAGTTGTTTATATTGGCATAAATGTGCTTGCAATATATTTTCAGTTATCATAACTGGTCTAAAATAGATTAACAATCAATTTCAGAAAAAATGAGTTATTCTATCGGCTCTTGTAACCAAGGCAACCGTCTAATTGGCACGTGGTTAATCTTTATTTAAAGGCCATTAACTAATTAACAATAATGTAAAATTTGAAGCCATAGAACAAAGCACCTTAAAAATCATGGGATGGCTCAACGGAACCCTTTCTTCCTTTCCTCAGTTGCAACCCTATTTGTTTGGCCAAAAGAGTTATGACTAGAGGCGCTCTATTGAAAATTGATTCCTAATCTTCAACATTTGCTTTATTTCTAATATCAAAACCACTGGATATATGACTGTGAAGTTGTAATAACTGACTATGACATTTAACTATGAGATATCGTATAGTTAATGCTTTGATAAACTCTTCAAAATTATGCCCTCTTACAATTCCTCTGCTCCCTCTAACAAACGCTCCTAGAAATGAGCTCCGGTTAGTACAGATTTACTAATGCTACTAGTGTGTTGGGGTCAAGGTGAATGGGGGGACTATGAACACTCCTTTTCACCTTGACCCCAACACACCAATGAGCTGCTGTTAGTACCTATTGTCTACTAGTGTGTTGGCCTTGGGGTCAAGGTGAATAGGGGAACATAAACACTCCCAGTAAGCTGCATGGCATTTTAAACGCTGACTCCAGTGTTATTTTTTCTTTGTCTATTTGAGGATCTTAAATTATCAAATAAGCCCCCCTTTCTAACAATCCTTCTCCCTAGATCTAACAAGCTTTCCTTTCCAAGCTAGCTTAGCCCCTCTCTAATAATCCCTCCCTTTTATTAGAGCGTTGACAATATGACTATGAAATTGTAAATACTATAGTGTATAAAAACAAACACTTACATCAGTTTTTATAAACCGAATATTAATGAATTTTGTTTTATTATAACATGTTATGTTTTTAAAATATGTCTTATATGTTATCACATAATACGACTTTATATAATCCTGTATACTATGCCTCGCTCAAAATAACAGAAATATATCCCTACCTGTTATTAGAGCTCCATATCCGAGCCATTTCACTTTATTTCCATGTTCACCAAAATAGCTTACAAAACTTATAAGAACAAGGCCGGGAATGTCGTTAGCTGTGATGATTAACCCAAGATCTTTGCTTGTCATCTGAAATCGTTTCTCAATAATAGGCAGCGTCTGATTAAAGTAGCCGGATGTAAATGCTAAAAAAGAAAATCATTTTAACTCATCGTCATTGTCGTTATCGTTATCAACAACTACAACAACTATATTTCAACAACTCGATATAAATTTTTTAGCATTTACATTTATATATTTACATTTGCATTATATCATATTGCTGGGTTAATCACCTGATGTCATGGCGGCCATGTTGGAGTACACTTAACAAAATGATTTGAGAATTTTGATTATTTCTTTTGTTTTGAACTCTAACAAGGCCACTTTGTCTTTTGTCTTTTGCATCTCTTGGGAATGATTGCAACTCAAGAATACTCTAACAATATAATGTACTTTATTAAACCAGGAGACTGATAAACTATTCAGTTATCGTCCTTCAGCTTTCAAAATCATTGTAAGTGTCATTCATGCAGCTCATATTATTACTTCTTTAAGTATACAAAAATTAAACTTCAGCCTCAGGTCGATTCCATAAAGTCAACCGATCTCAAGATCTGTTTTATATTTTCTTTATCAAATACTACTACTCTATTTCTTTCTGTTTTGTGAAGTCTATACAATTTTTAAATACTAGATACATATAAAAATGACTTAGTGAACTAAAAACTTTAACATTATGTTTGCGAACCATTTACCTTTTAAGAGGGTGAGCAGACTTAAGGAAACCAGAAACGATCTAGGACCGTTAAAACACTGCAGCCATTTTGGACGAAATCTCCCAAAACCAAACTTGAACTCATTGTTACCGGACTTGGCAAACATCTATCATAAACAACAGAAAACATGCAAGCACAAACGTTTACAACCAAGGCAATGTAGCTCAAATTAAACTGATATCATGAGTTGAAACGTTTTATAAATGCAAAGAAATAAGCAAAGTGGGAGAAGAAGGAATACATGCACTATACCTTGAAATATTTGTAGTATTTTAAATTATTTATCACCTTTTATACGAATTTGCTACTTATAAATATAACCTTGACTTCTGGAATTATTTTTCAATAATTGATCTAACAGAACTTGGCCAAAAGAATCTATAGTCAGCACTCTTGTGATACCAGTGATGGAGCATAACTTTATTCTTAACAATAGAAAAAGCTAAAGTATGAAGGAAGCGAACAATACCTTACTAATGCTTATGCCATAAATGACAAAAGAACTTGAATATTGACATTTTTGAAAATGCTGTTTATTTACGGAAATACAGTAAGATTTCAAGGTCGATGTAATTTATAGGTCATCAACTAAAGAGTTGCGACCTCAATGATCTTTTGTTACGCGTAAATGGGCATTTTTATTTTGCGTGAGGCGTGATAGAATGAAGATTTTTTGCCGTGATTTGTAAGCACTCTTTAATTTAGAGAACCTAGTGTCACTTATGCTCGAAAACTATACCAAAGTAGAAGTAAAACCTGTCCATGTGACGCGCTTGTTAATAGAGACCTGAACTCCAAAACTAATTTTCATGATATGTAGAAGTGCATGTAGTACTTAAGATTCGAAAAATGTAGATTTTATAGAAATCCGCTGATCTGTATTTTGAAAAAAAAAACTATTACAAAAAAGGCTAGTAAAACCTTATATAGGGCGTCATTTTGCGCTTTTAACGCGGGCTCAGACAGTTGTTTCTGACGTCACAAAGTGAATTAATCCTACGGTGTCTATCACTGGAGATTTTTGCAAAATTATAAAGTAGAGACATTTCATTTGTATAAAGCTATATCTGTTTAAAAATCACCTTCACGAAATGTTTACAGATTGTCAGAAAGAACGAAACATAACATTTCAACGTTGTGACGTCATATTGTGACGACCTTGTTAGATTGCGGGCGCAAGTATGGCGTCTTCCTTAGTCATGAGCTAGCGCATTTTTTTATTTATTTCTAAGTACACGGAATGAAAAATCGGTATAAAAGCACATTTTTGAAATGTCAAACAGATGTAGTTTTAATTTTGGAGTTCAGGTCCCCTTTAATGGAGGACAACTAGCTAGCTAACAGATTACGATGTGTCATGCACGCCATTTCAATGCTACAGAAAACGTTTTTGTAAGAGAGGATGAAGACTTAATAAATGAATGGCTCCAAATAAATCTTGACCTTAGGGTACCCCCTCTCAGGTTATTTTTGAACATGGCACCCAGTTCTTCCGTGGATGTACATGTTACTCTTGCGTTACGTGACTTTTCACAAAATGACCTGAAATGAAATGACGGAAAATGTAAAGCGAGTTTCTTTTATGGGTTTTGTCAACGATATCGACTATTCCTCCATGTCTGTTTCACAAAAATATCTACGCAAAGTGCACAGTCTTAATCTCAGCCGAAGTTAAATATTCCTAAATACCAACGTAGCTCTCCGTCTCGCAAGTATTGTCAAATTTTTATCAAAATGGATTTTGCGGAGTACGTTTGAGACGAGCTTTATAGCCAATGAGTTCTCTAAGATACAACGTCGACAATGATTATGTTTTAGAAATACAGGGCAAAATCAATGCTTTTTTCTCACAAACAATGAAAACATCATTGTTTTCTTCTCGTTGCTGAATACCAAGCAACAGAACAGATTTTCATACAAACTGCTAGGGACTTTCACCTCAAAGGGTTCTAGATCTCCAAAACCAGCTAACGTACGCTTGTCGCCAACTGCAAACGTTCGTTCCCTGGCCTGTTTTCTAAAAATATTTAACGTCGCTGTACTTATATTAATTTTCATTTTATTTCTTGAGGTGTATGTTCGAAAGATAATTTGATTTTAGTCGCCTCTCAATCACCTACGTACGGTCTAACTGTTCAAACTAGGTTTGGACTTACTTGGAATAGCCAGAAGTTATATTTATACTCGACCTATCCATGATCTGTTAAATCTTAACCCTATCTAGCCTGGGATTTTTTGAGGTTTCACATCCCGGAAGCTGATTCCGCTCCCCCCTACCCCTTCCTCCCCCCACTAACTTTTCTATTATATATCCTGGCGGGTTAAGAATCAACAAAAAATATTGTTACGCCTTATGACGTCGCATATTACATGTATATTTTTTTGTGTTATTATAGATAGCTACTACAGTGAATTAGGCTGCTTTAAATGGATCTGAATGAAATATTTGAATGAATACATGACTATAAATAATTGTAATGTTTGCTCTTTTGGCAAAATATATTTGAGAATTATAATAATAAATACAATGAAAAAAAAATGAAATAACAAAGCCCAAAATGTAATATTTTAAGCAATGATTGGCATTTTTGCTCCAAATCTTGAAAAGCGAACTTTGGACTGGTTTTTGGTTAATAAACACTTCAAATATTGTCATTGCACTGTTCATGAGCATCTAAAACAAAAAAAAATTGAAAATGCAACAAGTGACCTTTAAATATGTGGTTACCATGGCAACAGTATCAATTGCATCACAATAAAACATATATCAAATTAGTACCAAGAACATTTTAGGAAACGACATGAAAGTTCAGCATTCTGCTGCAATGCATTCCAAAGTTATTAATGAAAATATACCTGATGGGGGGAGGGGGCGGAATCCGCCCCTTCCTCTCCCCCCTTCCCGGGCTATATAGGGTTAAATCAAGTTTTCTTTGGAACAAATTTTAGCACAATGGGTTTTCGGCCACCAGACCATACATCATCATCATCATCATCATTATGGCGGCCTCAGCCAGGCTTCAAGCCTGGTTTCAAGTATACAAGTTTTAAACTACAATTTTTGCAAAGTTTTGAACACTTTAAGAAACAGTATTATTTTGAAGGACGTCCAAGGCTCGGTCGAGACCCTGCAGAAGTCGCTCGAAGAGATCGGCAACGACGAGGTCGCCGTCCGAGTGATCCACTCGGCCGTGGGCGGGGTGACGGAGAACGACGTGCTGCTGGCCGACGCGTCGGACGCGGTGATCATCGGGTTCCACGTGTCGATCACGCCGATGGTCCGCGAGATCGCCGACGAGCGGCACGTCGAGGTCCGCATGTACCGCGTGATTTATGAGGTCATCGACGACATCAAGAAGGCGCTCGAAGGCATGCTCGCGCCGGACGTGACCGAGGACGAGGTCGGCCGGGCCCAGGTCCAGCAGGTCTTCAAGATCGGTAAGGTCGGCAACATCGCCGGGTGCATGGTGACGACCGGCTCGGTGAAGACGGGCACGAAGATCCGCGTGGTGCGTGACGGCGTGGTCGTGACCGAGGGCCGGGAGATCGAGGCCCTGCGCCGCGTGAAGGACGAGGCCAAGGAGGTCCGCCAGGGCACCGAGTGCGGTATCCGCATCAAGGGCTTCGAGGACCTCAAGCCCGAGGACGAGCTGATCTGCTACGAGACCGTGGAGGTCGCGCGCAAGCTGGACTGACCTGCGCTCGCAGTCTGCCTACCCTATGACCCACCGCATCGAACAGGCCGAGTCCACGCTGCAAAAGGCCCTGGCCCAGGTCCTCCAGCGGAAGATCTCCGACCCGCGCATCCGCGGGCTGGTCTCGATCACCAAGATCGACATCAGCCCCGATCTTAAGCGGGCGGATGTGTTCGTCTCCGTGATGCCTGATCAGTACGAGAAGGTGACGTTGGCCGGGCTCCGCGCGGCCGACCGGCACATCCAGTCGGAGGTCAAGAAGCTGGTGGCGATGCGGGTGGTGCCGCACCTGAGCTTCAGGCTCGACGACTCGATCAAGAAGGCCGACGCCATGCTCGACGCCATCGGCCAGGCCATGTCACGCAGCGGCGGGGACGAGGCGGACGGGACGCCAACCGACACGCCAGGCGATTTATCCGACAGCTCCTCGCCGGAGCCTGATCCCGACACGACCCCCTAGCCCAGGACCAGGACCCTTACGTTGGCCAAGACGGACTCCAAACAGATCAAGGCGCTCAACGCGCTGCTCAAGACCGCCCGCTCGCAGTGGGACGGGGATGAGCCCTTCGCGCTCGAACCCATCGCGCAGCTCGTGGTCAGCTTCCTCACCTGGAACGCGACCGCGGAGCAGGCCGAAAATGCCTCCGACAAGAT
>JAPEIX020008154.1:0-12859 GCA_026122405.2 Zoanthus sansibaricus
ACCCACCAAGTGTTTATAGTACTTTTTTATTATCAGTAAACACATATTTTGAAGTACATTTGTGTTTGTAACTCCATTGGATATATTTTTTTTATTGCTTTTGAAAAGTTATGAAAAGAATTTCCCAAATAACATTTTTTGACATTTATTCACTTATTAATTTCATAAAAGGTAATAACAAAACAGTCTAAACACAGGTGATCCAGAATTTATACACAAAGCTGGAAAAAAGTTTCAAAATTTTGCAGAATGATGTCATCAATTATTTATTTTACTGTTGCCTTAAAAACCAAATAATTGACGCAAGATGATTAGTTTTCAAAACTGCAATATAAGTAGTCAAGCTTTGTGCTGGTTAATTTTGATTGCCAAAGCTATTTTGGAAAAAATGTTACCTAAGGGGTCTAAGTGACCCCTGCCTCTGATCCCCTCCTTAATTAGATTAGTTGGAGATAGACACCTTGCACAACCGAGGGTTGAACACTATCTGACTGTAAAAGTTAAAACATGATGCTATTTTAACAGTAGCTCTAGACCTCATTTTGAATTATTAAATTTTACAATTAATACAACTTGCTACTGAAGGACAACATCTGGTTAGCCTAATTGGTAAGGTGCCACATCTACCCTGCGGGAGGCTCCGGTTTGATTCCTGGACCAGACCAACGCTCAGGGTCTTAAAATAATTAAGGAGAAGGTGCTGCCCTTGTTATAACATCTTCAAATGGTTAGACCTTCGCGTCTTCTTGGATAAGGAGGTTAAACTGTAGGCCCAGTCTCCCTACTTCCTAGCTATCAGGGGACTTAAAAGAACCCACACATATCTGTCATAAAGAGTAGGGAAGTTATCCCGTTATTGTGTGGTCTGTCTCTTCTAAATCTACTTAGAGCATTATTAACATAGGCACACTTGTCAAAAGGTCGGCTAAAAGCTTCTAAGAAACTGCGACAGGAACTTGAGACTCTACTCGACGAACATGAAGAACAGGGTAATAAGGAGTCTTTCGTTGTTAGTGTATGGGAAATTGTTTGTGGAAATATGGGCGACGAAAGCGGTTCAACAGTTGGCGAAGCTGCAAAGCAACAGAAAGATCTGGAAGAGCTCCAACTGAAAATGAATGCTCTCTTAAGTAAATACGGAACGCACAGTAATGTTAATACCATGAGCGCGGGAGGCGCGATATCCGAGGCAACAAAACTCCCTTCAATGCTCAGGAAGGAATTCAAAATTGTTGGATCAATAGGGGGAGAGAAAGAGAAAGATAAACTGTCCTATGTGGGACTTATGCGTCAAATAGATAGTGCTGTTAGCAAGGGGTATACAGAGAGCGAAATTATTGATGCGGTGATTAGGGCCATACATTCGAGTTCTAAACTTAAAGCTTATCTTGAGATAATGAGCGACATATCGTTACAGAAATTACGCCAATTAGTCCGTGTGCATTATCAGGAAAAAACGGCGACTGAATTGTATCAGGAACTGACAACTCTTGTACAGGAAACTAAAGAAACTCCCCAAGATTTCCTTTTGAGGGCACTCTCTTTACGGGAGAGAGTTAATTTTACTTCAAAAGCGGACGACTCGATGAAATACGACCCTGTGCTGGTTCGAAATTTATTTGTTCATTCAGTGGAGACAGGTTTGCGAGATGAAATAATTAGGAGCAAATTAAGGCCTGTATTACACAAGTCTGGATTTACTGACGAAGAACTAATGGAATCGCTTAATAGGATTGTATCGGTGGAGGGCGAGCGCCAGTTAAAAATGAGCTCAAGGTCTAAGGACAAGACATCCGTGAACTCCGTGAACAACTTGTCACCCACAGTTCACATGGAACGTGATAAGCCGGATAAGTCGATAAACAAACCGAATCTTATGTCAACACTGAAGGCATTGGAGATAAAAGTCGCAGAACTAAGTGGTAAGTTTTTTTCATTATTCAAATTCTTCCCTTTATACTGTATATACAGGGGTTGGGATGAACTGAAAGGCCCATGGGGCAATGGCCCGTTTCCTTGAAAATCAATGGGCCATTTTTGAAATTTATGGGCTCTTTTTATAACATTTATACTGATAGCAGAAATTTAGTAAAAATTGGGTGGTTTTTATTTGAAATGTATGCAGTGTAGATCTGTATGCTTTCAGTTAAAGTCATTCGCTTAGGAAGCTTTGTATTTTTAGCATTTCAATGTTGCTTGAAACAAACAAAAATATGAAAATAAGTACTTTAATAAACAAGCGGGAAATCAACTGCGTCCATGCTGATTGTTCAGTAAAACACGCCGGCCGTGGTGTTAGACAGTCATGTGACTGACAAAAAATTTAAAAGGGGATAATGATGCTACATCCTTACAACAAGCTCTACTTGTAGTCACAATGCAAGGGCATCAGAACTTTTTCAATCAATCACAATTAATTTTGGAAATATAAGTCGTAAAACAAATTATTTAAGACTTTCATGGGAGCCATGTGCACTTTTGCATTTGTATTTGATTCAATGAAACACAGAGTACCACCTAAAAGTAAGTAATTCAATAACAAAGCCAAAGGAGGAAACCAGTTTGCGGAACTCAAAAAGCTCACTTGTCATTTTTTCTGTTTCAGTATGATAATGCCAAAATAGATAAATTAATCATGGTTCCTGGATAGAAAATTACTTCAGCAGTTATTTTACATAAGCAAGAGAACGGATCAAATTATACTCACAAATTTTGCATTTTCCTAATGATCTTGAATGGCAAACTTTCAGTAGGGGCTATGTATTTATGAATTTGAAAGTTTTCATAGAAGTCAAAATAATTTTTAGTTGAACAACTGGTTACACTGGACAAAGTCAAACTTTCAAAAAGCAAAACTATTTTCGACTAGTTTGCAGTATTAATCACATTTTAACACGACATGCCATGACTCCCCGTGTGTGAAGTTGTTATGTAAAAAATTTAAAACACAAGTTTGTTCATTCGAATTTAACAGAAAATTACCTTAAAAGCCACTTTCATAAGTGGTTATTATTTTTTGTCAACTTCAAAAACTTATCAAGCATGCGGACTGTGTTCTTAACTTTTTGTGTTTTACTTCTTGCAAATATATTTAGTGCTTGAAACCTTTGGATTCCACTGCCAACTATCGAGATATATTAACTACAACAAATTCAAAGATCTTAAATCGATTTTTGTTATCCCAACGACAAAGAAAAATTGTTCTCTTTCTCTCTGAAAGCTAATAAGTAGTTTTAGACATTTTTGTTTGTAAGCTGCAATTAACATAATTATAATTAATTTATACAAACCTCAACATAAACAAATGTATCGACAAAAACAAATAAAAAATCTAAAAACCCTCTGCGGCTCCTATAAAATTATTATTATGTTTTGTTACCGACATCAGCACTACAAAGAAAATTTAAGTTACGTTTTTTTAAAGACTAAACTTTTGGCCCAGGACATTTTTTAAAGGGAAACACATAATCAGCAGTTCCCAATTCTGGTGTACGTGTGGATTGTGCAGGGTTGTCACTAAGAAAATTGTCTAGTGGTTGGTACTTCATTTGAGCCAATTAAAAATGGCTAAAAACGGTTTGTTGCCCTTTCCTGAGTGATGGACAACCAAATCCAGCCGGTGATTACCACTTTCTCAGCCAGCGAATTTCGCTGGTAGCCGGTGCTTAGCGACAACCCTGATTGTGTCTAATTGACATTAACACAATTCAAAAACATGATCTACCATTGCCAGAGACTATGGTGGAAATCTCCACGGGTTCTGTGAGAATGGCCTGGGACACGGGTGCAATCTAGGCCCATTAATGCACTTTTTAATGTGCCATATTTTGAATTTATGTGTCATTTGCGCATGTTGCATGTCCTTACTAACCCCTATATATATCAGGGTTCAAAATACATGTAGCTGCCGGCGATAGCCGACAGATTTTGGATCTTGGTGGCGATTTTTGTTTCCACATCACAGTTGTCTTGTAGGTTTTTTATGTTTATACCGATTTGCGAACAGGGTATTTTACCTGACTACAAAAACAGCCGGCAAAAATTTTGGACCAAACAAAAGAGCTTACAAAATAAAACAAAATTTTAGAACGTTATTTTGAGCCCTGTATATATATATATATTTATATTCCATTTTGATCTTTCAAAGATCCCTCCACCCAGCAAACTCTGGTTAGTTTTGGACGAACATTTCTCATGTTAAACTTTGACCATAATTTGGCTCTGCTTGAGCCCACAGCAGATGTTAAATCTTTTGTCTGTTACTCTCGTTTGTGTGAGATACTTGATCTCTTCGTACCTACAGTATGTTAAAATTCATCTATTTTCATTTCAGGGTGAACTTAGTTTTTTGGGTGATCGGTTAGTGACTGGAGGACAACTTGCTGAAATGACTAATGGCAAAAACTATCGAGAGACAAGATGCTACGAGAGTGGTCATACTGTTGTTAAATTTTACTTTGTCACGCGATGTTTCTCTGAACATGTGCAGTCAATACTTGACGAAATGAAGGAGTTCCAACCACATGTTGTCATCATGAATTCGTGTTTGTGGGACCTCCATAGATATGGTCCTCATGGTCTCGCAGCATTTAAGGTTAATTTGGGCAAACTTGTGTTTGCTTTGAACAGTACTCTCAAATCCGATTCAGTTTTTATTTGGAATGCAACTCTTCCATTGGCCTCAAAATGTAAAGGGGGATTTCTTCTTCCTCTCTTCGACACCATACCATCTCGTGAAATCGTAGAGGCAAATTTCTTTGCCCGGAATCTCATGAGCTCCTCTAAGCGTATGTTTTTGGATTTGCATGGCATTTTTAGTTTACAGCTTCATCATCGGGCACATGATGGTGTACATTGGAACAAAGTTGCTCATCGACGCATTACAAATTTAATTTTAACTGAGCTGTCTCATTTCTGGAACATGACCCTCCCAATAAGATCTCTCCTTGACCCAATACCATGGAATGATGTTTATCAGTCGGCAACTTCACCATTCAGTGCTTTTTCTAGTGGTAAAGGATTACTACCAACGCCTTTATCTCTCAACAGCCCCACAATCAACAGTTACAGGTCATTGATGGATTTATGTTTCAGTCCTGCCGTAGCAGATCGTCCCCTTAGTACATCGTTTTCTGGAGTAACTGGCATTATGGATAAATTTGTTGTTAATAGCGGAGCTTTGAGCGATGGAAACGATTATGAGGATGTGGACACTGCCAGAGAATATAAGCAAAGGTTCCGGTTCAGTTCCACCAGTTGTAACCCAGCCGAGAAATCAAACGATGTAGCTAAAATTAGTAATAAAAATATAACAAAAGAAAACTCTAGATCTGAGCTAAACGAGCAAAGTTCTAATACCTGCATTAAAGAAGATACCAAGCAGCTCAGCTGTAAAACTTTTGATGGACTTCCAGCTAGTCTTGTTAAATTGAGTTCGGATCAGACAAATGTTGAGAAAGAGTTTCTTGAACCTGATTTGGAACTCGAAACAGCATGTAGAAGTAGAAATGAAATTAAGTCTCTAACTCGTTCAAGCAGCTTCACTTGTGCTCGAATGAAAAGCAGTGTACCAGTTGATATTCCTAATAGCACATCAAAATCTTCATTTGGACAGTTTAATAGTCCTGATGTAGGTGCGGAAAAAACCCACGATGAGACAGATCAGTCTCTGTTTGAGCATCAGCAAATGTCATTTATTGAAGAACCTTTTGGTCGTAGTACTCCTTGTTCACAAGGTCAGTTTGAGAGTACTGCGACTTTTGGTGAGAATGGAGCAGATAACCAGAGCAACTCTGAAGACACGTTTGAAAAATCGACACACAGTGCTTGTACAGAACGTATTAATCTCTTTGTGGATTCACCAAATCCGCCAGTAGATCAGGTAGAAGAAGTTGACATCAAGGCATCGACAGAGGACAATGGTAATGACATCAGCTCTATGAAAGCTGAAAAAACGGGTGATGATAAAGCTGTTGTTTCAATGGAGAAAACACGAAAATCAAGAATGGCAGACAGTGAGGTACAAAGTTGCCAGACTGAAAACAGAAAAAGGAAAAGAAAGCATCCTGTTACTTCTAAGAAATTACACCAAAAAAAGATGAAAACAGATAATGGCTCAAAATATGCAGTTAGTCAGTTGCGAGACACCGAGGAGAATCCAACTATTTCGGAAAACGTTGATTACATGCATATAAAGAAAAAGGAAGAAGACAGGCATACCAGTGCTCTATTGGTCACTGATAAACTGCCGTACAAAGCTAAGAAAAGACACGAGGAGAAACATCGTCATCGGCACCACAAGTCAAAACATGCTTCAAGAAAACGGCATGTAGGTTCAGAAGAACAAGGTCGCTCTTTATCAAGCAGTTGTAAAACAGAGAGCAAAGTTAGTGGTTCTGCTTATGTTAACAAGGCAAATACTTCTTCAAACATTAATATTGATCAGGAAGAGCTGATGTCAAAATGGTCAAAACTTGCTACAGATAATTCTGTAAAAACTCAAAAGAGAGTAACATCTAGCAATGTAACGTCCGCCGGTAGTAAATGTTTGGATGTCCATCCTGTCCCAGTAGTTGAAACTAACAGACAAGAAAATTTGGTTTTTAGGCAACCCACCAATCCACCACCACGTAAAGCTGTCCAGTCAAAGGTACTGTCAACTTGCGGATACAACTCTTTCCACGACCACTCGACTTACAGATACAACCCGTACCAGTATCAATACCAACAGTCCAGGCAACAGTACCTACAGCCAGTGAGGCAGGAATCCCAGCAAGCAAACCTTTCCAGTTGGGCCAGGACCCCTCAATCATACCACCAGCAGTATTCCTGCTCCAACCCGCAGGGAGCTGGTAATGTTTATATCAATGTAAATCATCCAGCAATGCGTCAGACCATTGCCGAATGGCAGAGATTGATGTCTTTCTATGCCAATAGAAAATTTTGATTTAGCGTTTTTGCACTGCTCACATTAACTAGATTTTTCAGCACAACCTTGATGGATACGAACGGAAAACTATTAATTTTTAAGCAGTTAACCTGTTAACATTGAATTATTGTACAGTGTAGTAAGGAAGAGATTGGTTTTTAGAATTATATTGTTTTCGTTATTTTTGTTGAGGTTGGATTGGATAGAATTATGGCACTCCCAGTTTTAGGAAAACTGCTAGTGTATTCCTAACTGGCTCCATGCTATATTCTATACAAAACTAACAATTAGACCTTGAGGACGAATGGACTACGAGTCAATAGCCCATGAGGTCGTAGGCCGAATAGACTATTCAAACTCGTAGTCCATAAGATCGAGAGGTCTAATTGTTTTAGTATAAACCTACTAATCGGTCAAAAAGGATGTACAAGATAAATTAGTATAGGAAATCGCACGATCTTGAGTACAATTCGTAATGAATAGGTACGAGTGATGTTTTCAGATTTTGAAAACTTAACGAGTGCCTATTAAATACGAATTGTACGAAAGAACGTGCGATTTTTTATTTATAATATACTCAACAAAATTACTTCGATGAAGAGTTTCAGGTTCGTGTTCATCAAGTATTGGATTTACACCTCGTATTTCTGCCCAACTACGCCATACAGCCATCCAGGTTTGAGTGCTTTTGTTTGTATTTTGATTTGTAGCTTTTTGTTTTAGTTTTCATTGAAAACTGCAAAACGACTGTCGGCCATTTTTGTTTTTATTCAGCTAACCATTTGGTGCTCACGTCGTTACCAAACAACTTAATTGGCATTTTGAAGAGTACAATTTACGCTAAAATTGCACTCGTCGCCACCAATCAGAATCGAGTAATTTTGTTGAGTATATTATAAAGGGATTTATCTTGTTCTCCTTATATAAGTTTTTCCGTTTGAACAATCAACACTTTATTTCTTTAATTTTTCTAATCAAAATAGAACTAATTATTTGCTATACATTATTAACACATCATTTGTTCGAAAATATAAAGAGTTGAAAAGAGCAGAGATAGAGGGATCATAGAAGTTAAATGAAATAATTAGAATAAGTTGCTAGCGTTTACTTTTCTTTAATATACTAACTTAGATATTTACATATACATATGATTACCAGAACAGTTACTTACTGTTAGACAATTTACAGAGTAAGTGTGTCCTTTGAATGTTCTTTTTAAAGCTGCAGTTTTTGCATCATAGACTCTTGCAAAATTATCTCCAGATCCAGTGAATACTATAAAAATATTTGAATTTCAAATTAAGATAAAGAAAACCTGCTAACCCAGTTGGGTTTTCAATGGCAAACCTGTTGTCTATTCTTAAAATTTTACTGTATGTGATGTGGTTTAAATCTGCTCTTTAGATTGAAAATTTTAAACCAGTTTTAATTTTCAAAACTAGTTGAAAATTTTCAAACCATCTACCAGGTTGTTATGAGCAGTCTTAGAAAGGGCTTTTACTTTAATTTGAAGGTGTAGAAGAAAAATTGAGAATTCCTTCCTCATATTCCACCCACTACCCTACCAACCCACCACTTTCTACTTACCTCTCCTTTTTTTGCATCTATTTTTTTCTTCTTTTTTTCTCCTTTTTTTTCTTCTTGTTCTTACCATCTCATTTTTTTTTCATTTTTAGTTTAAATTTGGAACACGCCAACATTTGAACTACTGATTTTTGGATCTGTGTGGATCTGTAGTCCTACTTCATCTTCACTTGACCACGCAAACAACTGTTGCTAGCATATCAGTTTTTCTAGGTATCACTAGTTAATTGTCTCAGACTGATATGAGAAGAATAAACTGGTTTGAAAAAAGCAAACTGGTCCAATGAACACGTAAAAAAATCAAAAAACCAGTTTGACAAAAATTAATTGGTTTTAAAAAAAATTAACTGGTTCAAAAAAAAATAAACTGGTTTGAAAAAAAAATTAACTGGTTTAAAAAAATCTGAACTGAAAAACAAATTGAACCACAACAGATGTACTTCAGCCAACAACATGATCTGTGCTGAGTTAAGTGTGCCACTCCTGGTATTACCTTGCATTTCTTCATTCTCAATTCTTTGTGTCTTATTTATACACAACGCATAATCTATCTGACTTTCACTACCTCCACTCTTGTATGTGATGAGATGTTTCCATCTCTTTTGATAATATGCATATGAGTTCATAAGTCTTAGGTTATGCTTTTGACACACCCCCAGCATGTTTCCCTTTCTTGGTATCTCAATCCAAAACTGAAAAATCACATCATATATATCCTCAAAACCATCACATGCTGACCTAATGTGGCAGTTCATATCACCTGCGTGCTACAATCAAAAGACCTTCCTGACCTGAGGGACATCATGTAAAACTATATTATTTGATAGTTTCTCAAGAAACTCTCTTTTTTCTCTTAATTTAGGCCAGCCCTGTTGTGGAACATACACTGAAAAGAGATTTTACATCATTCCAATATCCAGTCTTTTAACTTCAGTCACCTCCTCTGTTTGGTCTTCTTTCACCATGATCCCTGCTCCATTCCTGTATGCCCTCCTTCAGTCTACTTTGCCAACTGCCCTCCTTCAATCCACTCCACCAATTAAACAGGGTCGTAACATGGTATATGGGTTCAGGGATCAGGCCTTATAATGTGGCTGGGATCAGGGATCAATGGGGCCAGTTAAGGGATCAGCAGGGGCATTTGGGGTTAGGATCAAAATGTTGTCTCAGGGATCAGGGACTGAAAATCTTTAAAATATGGGATCAGGGATCAAAATTTTAAATATTATTTATGGATCACCAGGAAAAAAATATACCCTGTTACGAGCCTGAATTAAACTTGTACTTTATTTTTTCTCACCTCCAATTATTTTGGTTCCTTTGGCACCTATACCTAATTTCTTGCAACCATCCAATTAATATCCACCTTTCTCCTTTCGAACATATATCCACTACTTCCCTGCTCCTTTCTGACAAGGCACCTACATTCACTGTTGCTAGGTCTTTCCTAACCTCATTCTGTGTTGTAGTTCAGATTGTCCTCTGGTACAATTTGCTTTGTACTGGCTCAAAATATTTTGTACCGGCTCAAAAATAATAATTATTAAATTGTTTAATACCATACTACTTGTACTTACACAATCCATTTGCCACCAGCATTGATCCAACACTATGTTTTGCTCCTTTGTACGTCCGAGTGGATTCTCCAAACTCAATAATCCAGCACCTAGCTGTGTGATCTGCGCTGGATGAGTACATTAGCTTGTTGACAACCTTTAAAGATAATAGAGTCATGTTGCAAGTCAGAAAACAAGCAATTTTAATAGTTTGTTAACTATATTTTCTACGAGGAATTGCATGTATCATATAGATTTGGTAAAATAAAGTGGTTAAAGATCACATTATAACATGGCTCTAGATCTAGTCATGTGGAATATTTCAGAAAATAAAAGTATACGTAGAAACAACACACAACACGAAAATGAAGAAAAAGCAGATGCTTTAACAACGATCACCTTTTACCATTTATCGATCAGTTTTCTTTTTGATAAATATGCCATTCACATGATGGTCTCTAATCATTAACATTTCACCATTAATGTTGTTGGTAAGTGAGAATTATGTACATAACTATATAATGAGGCCCATACACAGAAATTTTGCTGGGGGATGGGGGGTGCAAACAAAACTTTTTGGGACCAACGTTAACCCTCCTAGACATGACGTCATTTTATCACAACTCATATTTTCAGGACTGCATAAAAAATTATAAAGTTCTCTGCAAAAAAAACTTTGGACTTAGGGTATTTTTGCTGGACTGACAACTTATATTTTATTCTAATTTATTATTTAGATTGTTTTACAGGTAAATAAGAGTGCTTCTAAATATGCTTTGATGATCATTTTCCATCGTAAACTTTATTTTTTTATTCATTACTTTTATAATCAGTGGACTTTGTGGACCTTTACAGTCTTTGGGGGAGGGGGTGTGCATACCCAGTGTACCCCCCTCCCTGCATATGGGCCTGTATTGAAGACACAATGCCTAACTTTTATATTATGTGTATAAAAATAAAAGGCAGCAGGGAAATTATTAAGAAAACTAAGCTACACAGAATAAATTCCGAACTACACAATAGTTTGTTAATTAATCAACTTTTACAGATGTCTGATAGTTATACATATGGATATGAAATAAAATAAAGGAATCAAACTGAAATCTATGTTATAAACACGTTTGATCAAGTTATTTATTACTATATATTTAAAACACAAAAATAATTCAGATACAACGAAATATTATAAACATGGATTCAAATGAGTACATAAAAAGACATTCAAATTCAAATATAAATTTAATGTATCGTTCATTTCTTGTCAAGAATTGTGATTTTTTTTAAATTATAGTTACTAAGCAGAGTTATGATTGTTTTCAGGAATCAAAAGGTTCAATTAACACATGTACAGAATATATTATGAAGGAGCTAGAGGGCAGAATATTTTTTTTAGAAAAATATGCCATACGCTATATGTGACTATTAAATTCAATTTAATATTACAAAAAACACATATCATGACAGCATGTACTATAAACTAAGAGGCAAAATAAAGTTTGTGCAATGGAAAATAATCGCAAGAAAAACAATAACCAGATCAATATTATCTAATAGGAAAGAACATTTTTTAAAAAAAAAATCTTATACTGTATATTCTGATGTACTTATATATCAAATTCGATTGAATATCACCAAAAAAATGCATATCATGACACTATGTAAAGTAGAATAAAGTTTGTGCAATGGAAATTAATCACAAGCTAAATGACAACAATTAGTGTTGTTATTTAATAGGTTATATCTGATGTTTACAAATTTTATGAAAAACTAAAATGGCATGTTTAAGTAGCTAATAACAATTATAATTCTTTCTTGATTTTTCAATACTGGTAAAATTAAAAGAACTACAGTTTAAAAATAAACTATTTTTGGACCGACTAAAAAACTACAAAATCTTCTATGGCCTTATGTGAATAATTACAGTTGTAACATATTCTTGTAAAACAACAAAAATTCTGTGTTTTTAACACAGTGTCCTGGCAACCAAACACAAAATATCCCTGTTTCGCACCGGTTTTTTCAATGCCAAGTTTAGTTAATATACAGTATTTTTCGAATAACACGAAACATCCAGACAAACTTGACAAGACAGGAAATTAAAAGAAATTTCATATGTAAACATGGCGCCTATCTAGACCTACACACCTTTCGTGAAAGATGTATCTCAGAGATAAACTATCGTATCGGAAGTTGTTATTACTTGAAGTTGATCTCGAGAGCATCAGAAATGGTACTTGGTATAAAAAATCGGAAACTAGACACAACAGTTAACAAATACGCACGGTTCACAAAACTGACTCTTGGTTTTAATGTTCAGTAGAGAAACTTAATTATTAAAAAGTTTTATACTGTTAAATTCAAAATAAAATCGAATCTCACAATTATGAGTGAAAGGGTCTTGTGAGCGGGCAAAACAATAAAAATTGCCCGGTCGCAAACTATACTAAATCGAAAATAATTTTTTTTTTTCAACTGCAAGTTAAGAGAAACGTAAAATACAAGTTTCCTAGCAACATTTTGAGTAGAAAATGCGAGAAAAGCGTATTTCAGAGAAAAAGAGAGGCAAAATTATGCCAAGCCAAGAACTTTTGTACACCGGGTAAGCCATATGCATGAAGCCATAATTTTTACGATCAAGTTAAATTTGCAAAAACTCATAAATGCGCATAAATGTTTATTAATCTCAATCTTATCAAAACTATGTTTTTCGCTGTGTTGTATGTTTCCAGGTTTATTAAGTACAAGAAAGTGAAAAAGGCTGTATTTCGGTGACCTGGTATAAATGTATATA
>JAPEIX020008226.1:0-12855 GCA_026122405.2 Zoanthus sansibaricus
TGAATATTCAAAGTCACACCTCATCTTCAACTCAAACAACAAGAGGCCAACGGAGTGAAGCTCATCTTAAACTACAACAAACGGACCTAAGAAACCCAATTGCAGTTACTTCTCCCAGCTTTAGGCAACATGATATCCAAGGATCGAAATCTACATGGAAATATTTTTTAATCAACTTCAAGAAGCGTTATGGCTAAAGATTAGACCAATTCGACTTCCACGCGGCACTTTCCAATTATTGTTGGAACCGTATACCATCCACCAAGCGCGGATAACAAGCTGTTGCTTGATCACCTCAACAGTGTTTTAACTACTGTAGTGGCTCTGTATCACAACTGTGCCTTCATTGTTGCGGGTGGTTTTAATCAACTTCCAATTGATCTTGGCAAGCCAATTTCCTCTTAATCAGCTTGTTAAGTTTCCCACTAGATGCGCGAACAGGACCTTATCCTGACTAATATCCCGCAGTTCTATAACACACCACAGAAACTTCCGCCGTTTGGGCTCTCAGACCATTTCGCTGTTAATCTTGAGCCCCTAAATCGTCCCAAGAAGCGCAAAACTACTTCTCGTATTACCGTGTGCCGAAAAAATCCAAATTCTATTTGCAAGTTAGGAACCTTCCTAAACTCTATCAACTGGGACCGTCTCATGCAAGATCACCCAATTAGCGAACAAAAGCTCAAAGCATTCAGTGACACTGTCAAGTACGGTCTTGACAACTTTATGCCTCAAAATTCCATCCGTGTATGTAACCAAGAGCCTCATTGGATGACAATACATCTGAAAAACCTAATCACTAAAAGGCAGAAAGCGCTGGCTGATGGGAGAGAAAGTCTTTTTAAGATGTACCATAACAGAGTCAACAGGGAACGTAAGCTCATTCGAAGATTTTTCTACCCGTGACCTTCTGCTCTGCAGTCCACCACCGTTACCACTACGCCACGAAGCGACTCGACGCGACTACTCGAATTTCGAAAAGGCACTATAACTGTTTTCTGCCCATATATTAAAATATGAATAATAACGTTTAAACCAGTACAAAATATTTTCAACCAGTACAAGAACAAATCGTCCCAAAGAACTAGTACAGAAAATTTTGAACCAGTACAAACCATTTTGAACTAGTACAGAGAATTTTGAGCCAGTACAAGAACAAACTGTACAGAAGAACAAAATAAACTACAACAGATATGTTTTTCGATTCGGTATTGGGGTACAACTTTGAGCATGATAAACAGACTGGAACAGACTTCCACCACAAATAATAGAAACCAGTAACACAGACGCTTTCAACAATGCATTGAGGGCCCACAATGACCCCCAAAACTTTTAATATAAATCTTAAATTTTAACTAAAATTAATTTTAACTAAATTTCTTTGGAACTGATTAGAGTTTTCATCACCAGCACAATTACTGCACATATTTTTAGTATTAGTTGCACCTGCACTGCACGTGATGGGTTCTGTCCCTTTGTAGATTATGGATTTAGATTTAGATTTAGCCTTTGCCTAGCTGTTTACTATAGCTTTCTACTGACGAGTCCCAAAAAGGACGAAACAGCTGTCTACGGTTGAAGTTGCTGGTTTAATCCGATCTCTTACTCATATTGGTTCACTGACAAATTAACTTCAATGTAGTTTTCCAGCTATTCATTTTATTTTATTCATGTTGCTGATCGATGTTTAATTTCCAATAGATTTGTTTAAGGTTATGTATGATTTAAACTATTACCCAGTGAAATCATAGTTCTTAGGGTTGTGCATCGCTTCGCTCTCCACGTTTTGCTCGTTAAAATCGTTCGCAAAAGGCTTACCGCGCTGCTAATATTATTAATGGTAATCCTCTGTGAGTTTGGATGCATGCATGATTGGCAAACAAATAAAGAATGTCTTGAGAAGTACAAACTTTTTGCATTTCAGATGTCTTTTTTTCACAGTCTCACTTTTTGTTTGTCTTGGTTTTAAAAAGCATGCAGTGACTTTGACAAATAAAAAACTTCGAAGAAAAGTAGAATTACTTTTCAAAAGGGCTGCATTATTTCGTAAATTTGTTGGAGAGGTGTTCCAGCATTATTACGGCATTGTCTATCTTTAGTAGATTACAACAGCCCTATTTTTGTAACATTACATTCATCCATCCATCCACCCAGTCATCCGTCCACCCATTCGTCTGTCCGTCTCAGTCTATCCATCTATCGACCATCGCGAAATCCATACACACAGCGCTCTATAACCTTTTTAAAACCAACTGAACTGTAAAACCACATAATCAAAATCTCAGCAAGGGCATGGATTAAAATCTTATTTTTCTCTGTTTTATTTTTCGATGTTTCGTTTTCGCGGGTATTAAAATTGCGTATACAACACCACAATAATAAATTGCCCCATAAAGTCAGCGTACAAAATGACGTCTTAAGGGTTACCTTTTTATCAAAGGAATTGTAAATAAGACAATACAAATGCTTTGTTCCATATATATATATTTAGCCGAGAACTTTCTTTGCAACAAATTTTAAAGTGTGATCACATATATTGGAACCATTTAATTTTACATTTCCTGATCACGTTCAGATCCTTCCTATTTGAGTGCGCCAAGAAAATTTGGTAGTTATTTATGTTATACACTTCATGCTCTAGCTATGCTCTGAATATACTTTAATCAGCCTTCACCAACTGGTGAAGATCGACGAAGTTATACACGAGAGAAACGTCTTAACATTTCAATTCAGCAACTAAGTGTCAACAAGTTATTTAAAGAAATGGACAAACTGCAAAACTTACGTGTTAGGAAAAATATGCGAGGCGTTTCTTTTATTTTGTAATTGAAAAGAATACAAATATACTTATCAAACAAGGAAAATAATTTTGCTGACGTCTATAATGCTACAGGTACGTGTGTACAAAGAACTTTGAAGGAAATCACTAGAGTTATGCAGTCTCCAAAATACTTGATTATAATGCAAATTTGCGGGCAGGTTCCGCGGAACCGTGAAAGTATTGAAAAAGCTTTATGTTTTAATGACTGTTGTATCGAATTCATTTGATCTTCCGTTCGTTCTTAATTGCGTAATAACAACCCACGTTTTTTGATATTGGGTTAATTGTTTATCATTTTCTTCATGGAGCACACCCATGTATGGTAAATGCTATTTTCTATCTCCAAGTCTCTGGACGACTTTAGCGTAAGTTTTGTTATCAATACTATATATATAGGCGTATTACTTACTCAGTTACTGCCAGTATTCTTAATGTTAAGGAATTAATTGATAGTACTCTCCGGCTCAAGGAGTGGCTGAAAAGAAGCAACTCGCTAGACCGCTTTGAGTTGGCAAGGACTCCTTAATGCTAATAAACAGTGTTTACGTCTACTGGGGATATATCAGCCACGAAAACATTGACACAAACTGCCTAAATGGTAGCAGGCTGCAACTGGGCGATAAGGGATCTGCTCTTTTGGCTACAAATTTTATTAGATATCTAGAGGCCCTACCCCCTAAGAGCCCTCAAGCCCCAGTCCCCCTTAAAGCCGCTACGCAGGCTATTAGATATCTTAAATCTCATTGATTATCTGATAAATTAAGTACTTTTTACGTCAATTGCAAAGGTAGTGGTTGCCCATTCTTCCTATGTTTAATCGCTCGACGGCTCAGATCTTGGCGTGAAAGTCACATTTGCAGAGGGAGCAAAACCGGAGTACCCGGAGAAAAACCCTCGGAGTCAGATTGAGATCGACAAATCTCAGCCTACATGCGGAGCCAAGGACTCGATCCCAGGCCGTAGAGGTGGGAAGCGCGACTGATGACCACTACGCCAACGTGACTCTGACGCCGAAAGTCACGAGCATAGCCAATTTTCTATCCCCAATCCAGGTGAGTGTCTCTTCAACCAATCCCTGCAGCAAAGGCCTGAAAATGACCTGTTTAAATACAAATAGTTTATTGCCCAAGAGAGAACAACTTAAGCTATTTTGTTTCGAAAATAGGAGAGATATAATGGCCATTAACGAGACAAAGCTATATTCTACTGTGCGGGATAAAGAAATACATATCCCTGGATACAATGTAGTTAGAAAGGATAGGGCTTTTTGTGGAGGTGAGGTCTCACTATTCAAGTCTAATCTCAGTTAACTTAATCGTTAGAAATGACCTGATGCTAAATCCACTCAAGTGCGTTACTGTGGAAATAACTAAGCCCAGATTTAGACCAATCCTCGTCGGCAATCTTTACAGGACCCACGTGCCTCGAGGGGATCTGTTTGAACAAATCGAATCACTAGTTTGTAAAGTTAAAAGTTCTAATGCGAATTTTATCTTTTAGGAGACATTAACTGCGATCAGTAACTGTCGAACAAGCCACGTTGTTACCCCAAAAAAGCTTGTAGGTCTGATGAGTAATTATATAGTCTAGAACAAGTTAGCAAAGAAATAACCCGCACCACCCCTGATAGTAGAACACTCTCAGATCAATGAATAACAACGACGCCCGAAAACATTGTTCAATCAGATTTACACAGCGGTGTAATCGATCACGATATTATTTTCGCTAGCTGTTCGAAAATTAAATTCAACTCGTGTAAATCAGCACAATATTATAACTAAAAAATCTTTCAAACACTTCAAAAATCAAAATTTCCTTAAGGATCTCAAAGAACTCAGAATCTAACTGACCCAGAGGCGGTGTTGGAAAGAAAAAATTCTCAATGTCGTGAATAAACACGCTCAGTCTTAAGCGTTCGTTCAAGTTCGCAAGAAGAGGTGCCCGTGGATTACTGATGACATATTATTAGCTTGATAACGTACGAGGGATTCTCTCAAGCGTAAAGCTCATGACTGGTTGGAATACAAAAATGCACGGAACAAAACAAATAATAAAATTAAGCAAGCTAAAACGGACTATTTCAGCAAACCCCAGAACATTATGGAAAGCTATTAACGAAATAACATCCCGCAAAGCTAAATATAATCACGTGAAACCAGTTGACATCAACAATGAAACAGTTTCAGAACCTTCTAAATTAGCTGAGGCATTCAATGTTTTCCTGACGAGTGGAAATTTGCAAGGGTAACCCCAATTTTCAAGAGTGGCAAAACTTCCGACCTTAACAATATCGGCCCATCTCAATCATTCCCGTTATTGTTGAGGTTATTGCAAACGTCATTTATGACCAACTATACAAGGTTCTATAAACGAAAACAAATTTCTGTCGAATTGCCAATCAGGGTTCCGTTCGCTGCATAGTACAGTTAACAGCATTACTAAAGGCAACTAATGATTGATGTCTTAACATTAACAATAACCTCATTAAGTTGGAGTTGTATTTCTAGATTTGAAGAAAGCTTTTGACTGTGTCAATCAATTTATCTTAATTGAAAAACTTTTTAGGGAAAAACCTTCCACTCTTTAACCTTTAAATCATACCTTACAAATAGAAAACAGAAATGTCTGGTCAATGGCCATATCTCACAGCGGTTAGCTGTGGGGTTCCTCAAGGGACCCCTCTAGGATCCTTTCTACTCCTCGTTTTTATTAACGATTTTCCTAATTTTTTAAAGTATTCAACTCCCTCTCAATATTCACGACATCAGCCTGACCTGCACTGACGATAACCTTATTAACCTTAAAATTCAACTTAATTCCGAACTAAAGCATGTAAAATTACGGTTGTTGGTCATCAAGCTGACACTTAATGTGGCCAAAACAGAGTTCATGTTAATAACAACTAGATGAAAACTTCCTTTTCCTGCCAACCAAGAAATCAGGATCCAAATTGACAACACCAGTATTGAAAGAGTCAAATCTATTAAGGCTCTTGAGGTTACCTTGCAAGAAAATCTTTCTTGGGCAAAACATGTAGAAAGATTAGAAAAAAAGGTTGCTGAAAGGATAGGATTATCCAGGAGAATAAGTGACTTTACGCCGGGGTTTTGACATTTTGATTAAGATTTGCAAAGCTCTTATTAAGCCTCATTTTTTTTATGTTTGCACTGTTTGGGATGATTTGGACTCAACGCTAGGTTTAAAGCTCCAGAAACTCCAAAACCGTGCAGCAAGAATAGTCACTGAATCTTACTATGAAGTCAGGTTAGCTGACATTCTCAAAACCTTGGATGGGAAACTTTACAAAACAGACGATATGACTTAAAAAAAGAGGTTAATGATTAAGGTTATGAAGGGAGAGGTTCCTTATTATTTAATTCATCTATTTGAAACCAAAATTTACGGAACTTCATCACAACCTTCAAAGAGCGAGAACTGTTTTAATAGAGAGCTTAAGCACCGAAATATTCTTCACGACAGAGGTCAATTTTCCGAGAGACTGGGTCGAGAACGGCGTTTTTGGCGCCATTTTAACTTAAGCAGCGCGCGCGCTACCACGATGGACGTGCGCAGGAAAAAAGGCGCGAAAACTAACTTTGAGGAGCTCAATCGTAAACAAAAGGATTGTAAAATTGGTTACACGTACGGCAAGAACCTGGAGCAAAAGTCAGTGTCAAAGTAATTGTAAGTAATAATTACTTACTTAAAAAGATTTATTGACAATTTCTTCGGTGTTTGAAGCCATAACTTTGATGAAAAAACTTCGCAGTTCTGACAGACCAATACGGAGGCAAAGTGGCTTGTAGGCCTCTGTGAAAATCATCACGACCGCATGACTTGTTCAGGTAAGCGACATCTGATGATTATAATTTAGTTCCTGTTGGCCTCCGTGAAAACAAGAACGCCTGTTGCTTAAGCTCTCTAATGGCTCATTTAGCTACAGCGGTGCTGTCATTTGAATAAGTCTCCCTGCTCGAACGAGAGCCAGTTTCACGAAACCTCTTGAAGAATATGTTCAGTCTTGCTCATTACTTTCAGTGATGCGCATACAAAATGCTTATGTTTTAAATTTTACCTTTTATGCGAAAATGTTTTTAGTCGCTCTATATACAGATAGGTTTCAATAGGCCTTTAGCAGCAAATGATAACATGTACAATAATAGGAATGTGACAGACCGTTTTTAAATAAAGTTGCCTACCTACAAGGTCGTGACTAAAAGCACACACGAGTGGAACCCGAACCCTAAACCGTGTTCACTCGTGTTCCACTCGTCTTCACTTGTGTGTGCTTTTAGTCACGACCCCTACCCAAGGCAGTCAAGTTTAGAAGTTCGTTTATACTATTTTCCCTGCCATTTGATCTAAGTAATTTTGAGACAAATACAGACACTTCTGACATAAGGAAAGTGCTTTCATACAGCAGCCTATTTTCTATCTACTGTAAGAAAATCTACAATTTTTATATCTATAGAGAGTATATTTCAATGATTCTCCTCGTATTTTCATATTCGCTCGAGTACAAAAACTATGATACTATAGAACAGCTCTACACATCTTGTGGACGCAAAATCTAAATCTATTTACTTCAATGTCTAGAAAGTGCATTGTGCAAGTGCAAGTGGAACGGCTCAACAAAAGGTGTGCACTTAGATAAGGGTGTTTTGTATCCCTTTTTACAAGTGTTTATGAAACCAAGGTTTTGGGAAACGTGACCATGTAAAATGTCTGTGGGTTTTAATGGAAAATAAATTTGTTTTTCTTAAATTTTTTGATCGATAAGGCATTTCTCTGAGTTCGTGACAGGAGGATTGTCCGAAATTCATTCTGAAAAATTACTTAAAAATCAAAGAACTTGTTTGCATGCGTTCTAATAATGTAGTACAAAAGTCAAAGACACTTAAAACTCAATTAAGTATCAGTGTGAGAAACTCAGAAGTTCCCACGCTGATTCTATTTTTTCGACTGTCCTAGTAAACAAGAGAGACCACACATATCCTTTTTTATAAGAAACTTCTTTAGCCCTTGAGTCTCAAATTTCTTAAAATTTGACCCGATTTAGCCATGAAAGTTTCTTAAGGGTTTCCGTTAATTTCTTGAACACTTCATCCGAGAAACAGACTAAGTAACAAACTTTCATTCTTATCTTAGCTCCTTTTTGGCAGGGTAAAATGAAATTAAAGAATAAAACACTAAAGAATGGCACTAGAATAATTGATACATATGATGATTTAAAAGAATCATATCTATGCCGTTAATATTTTCATATTTAGGAAGTTTCTTGGTTCAAGAGAGTTTAGCCCTAAAAGTTTCTTAAGATTTTTGGTATTTCAGATCCTAGTTTCTTTTAAAGTGGTTTCTTATAAAAAAAATGTGTACTCAATTTAATTTACCGAATCTTCGAATTTGTTTTCTTTAACTCTTTCAGTCTGCATGCTGATATATCTTTCATTACTCTGGGATAATAATTAACAACTGTCATCCAGAGGGGATTCTAGGTATGTCTCTGCCAGCGCAAGAAACCGACCTTGTTTTAGTATTTAATATTGATTTATACAAGTTCTCCCCTCGGGCTATTCAGAACCTGTTTACAAGTCTATACAGTTGAGGTCAGGCAGTTGCGGGTCTTACGAAGTCCACTTGAGCGGCTCACATGTTAAGGCGCAACTTGGCAGCCGATAAGAAATGCCCTCAGTGGAAGAAACAGACCACAACACCGGGTCACTATCCTACTCTTTGCGAGAAGTGTGTGGGTTCTTTTAAGTTACTCGATAGAAGGATCAAGAGACTGGACCTACGGTTTAACGGTCCTTATCCGAGAAAAAATGTTGTCGCAAAATTCGTGTACAACTTTCTGTATCGTTGGATCCTTGCCGGACCAAGTCAACCGAATAACAATGTTACAAAAGAAGTATATAAGAAACGTTGACAAACAACGAGAAAAAAATTTTGGGCTATTGCTAAAATTTGTTCTCGTTGTTTGTAAACTTTCCTTATGTACTTCTTATCCGAGAAGACGCGAAGTAGAAAGGCAGCACTTGCTCAAGTACTTTAAGATCCTAAGTGAAGCTCCGGCCGGGAATGCACTTTAAAAACACGATACAATGTAAATCATTTTTCTATTTTAGCACGCGCGCTTCCGCCTCAAATTCAACTAATAGTTGAAATAACGGAATTGGATAGGGCGAGTTACCGTAACCAATCAGAGCGCGCGAAAAAGAATATCGGTTGCTTTGCTAACTACTAAAATCCCGATAGAACAAATGAACTGTTGTCAAGTAAGCGCTCTTAAACTACAGCATTAAACGTCGGAACAAAGTTGAAAGGTGGATTCAGTAAAAAATTTATCTTCATTTCAGATGTAATCACTTGGGGCAAAATAAATAAACCAAACGTGATAAATGGGAAGATGAGGGTATTATACACGGCGCGCGCACGTACACCTAGGTGGGCTATTGGGTGTTTTATAACTAGTTGCATATACAATTACACACCAGTGTATTGGGTGGCTTATAACTAGTTGCTTATAGAAATACGCCCCAGCGAATTGGGTGGCTTATTACTAGTGGCATATATAAATACGCCGCAGTGTATTGGGTGGCTTATTATTAGTGACATATATAAATACGCCCCAGTGTATTTAAAAGTTAAGATGTCAACAAGGCAATATGATTCTATTCAAAGAAAATGTAATTTTGAAAGATAAGGACAAATTCAGAAAACCATGAGAAAGAAGTTAGATGACAAAAATGTTAGGAATGTTATTTCTGTTAGTTTTTAGCTACTTTGTTCTCCAAAGCAAAGCAATAGTACATTCGACCGGACGCACATGTTATTGTAATGGACAACTAGAATAAAAACTACTTACTGTGATGTTATGAAAAATTCCAATCCTTAGTAGCCCTAACACGTGTGGAATACATTGGTCTGTATCTTCAATGTTCTTCTCGTGAGAGGGACGTAATGTCTCCTTATGTTGGGGAGACATGTCAGCACTTCTTTAAACACCTGAATTTTTTTTATCGGGCGAGGAAGAATGTTTTAATAATTACGAACTCATCCCACCCCTCCCCTCGGTTTTTATGGTTCCCGAAGGTCCGTCCAACTCAACAGCAACATTCAAGCTGAGAAGTAAGAATCAACAAGCAGAACCAGTACCATTTTTATTACCATTCGTAGTTGATTCACTCAGAAATATTCAATTAAATATTGTATTTCTTCAAATAAGTGCTGCGAAACTTTTTGACGCTAAACTTTCTCGCCTTGCCTAGCCCATCGGGAATATTCAGACAATTTTGAAATGTTTTGAAGGTATTTGTGTCATAAAACCTGTTTATTATATTGCCGACTAATTTCGCGCGCTCTGATTGGTCAGTTGGTTGGTCGAAGTCAGTAACTTACGGTACGGACCTCGCACTCAGTTAATACGAGGAAGAGGAAGATGAAGAACCAGGTTTTTGGCCCGAAACCTATGTAACAACATTTTTTAAATCAGAGATAACCCTAGTAATCTAATATTATTTTAGTAATGCCCGATTATAATTTTAGTGTTTTTAGTAGAATCAGAAGTCCCACAAAAATCAAGGTTTCGTTATTACAGGGCGAAGCACATTTTACAAACAACAAAGCATTAAAATGACGTTTCACAAGATGAAAGTGTATACGACTAAATCTGCAATTTCTTGAGTAAGCACGGCACTGATCCTTTGGTGGAGCGCTTATTCAAGGTGAACACTTACCAACAGTTTTGCTAAAACACAACGGTTATTAGAAGGCTGCGGTTATTAACCTTTTTGCTCGAAACACATCCCTTTCAACTTTTTTGCTCAAAACAAGTCGCTTATTCACGGGCCGCATTCATCATCTTTTTTGCGAAAGCCGAGAGGTCTGAGGCAAAATTTTTCTTGCTTCAACGGGATTCGAACCCGTGATTTCTGCAATGCTGGTGCAGCGCTTCAACCAACAGCGCTAGGAAGCCTTAACTGGGACAGCTGGTTACTTTTAGTGTGTTTATTAACGCCACTCTTGAGGTGTAAACAATCATTGAGACTGAATTTGAACCGCGGTGTAAATTACAGCCAGCTGAGCTAGGAAGCCACGAGGCCAGGTGCAACGATTAGCTTATTAAAATTGAGCTTTCACCGCCATGTAAACAATGTTGTGAATGACTGAACAATAATTTATTTCGTAATTTTTTCAGCGGGTACAAACCAAGATACACAAAAAGAATAAATCAGTAAAACTAAAACAATACTATGTACCTGATGAAAAGTAGATAAGTCTGCAAAATCGGTTTAGTTAAAGTTTAACTCGAAGTATTAGGGAGACGAGTTTGATGCTTTTATCTAAATAATTCAGAAAATTTACAGCGACAAAGTGAATACAAGATTACCATACTTCAAAGTTTGTTTCTGAACTGCCACTTGATGTCTTTCAAGATTTAGTGTCATTAGTAGCAAGTGAGCCAAGCGAAAAAAGGCAACTACATTTTCATGCCGAGCGTTTCCAATATTGGCCCGCAAAATTTTCCGTTTACAGAGGGCAGTTGGCGTTTTATCTAAGGCTCCGTTTTTTATTGCAAGGGAAAATAGTATAACACCAATATAGTTTACTTTATGGAAAGTACGGCGTGAAGGAATTTATTTCATAAAATTCCGTACAAAGCATTTTCTATGTTGTTAACTCTTTATTGGGTGTATCACGGAAATTAGAAAACAACGGACTTGCATTGGAGTGTGTCTTGTCTACCTTGGCAACCAACAAAAAAGCGAACAACCCCCATTTAAGGCCCTGTTTATATGGAGCAGAGTTGTCCCAGGTAAAAGGGTCACCCGCCTAACCGAGTTACCCTGGCCGAGCTAAGTTTCCATACATTTCTTTATAACGGGACATGAACCGTTTACATGAGAAATACAAACTTGACTCGGCTAGAAGTGTCACCCGCCTAGCCGAGTGGCTCGGTCTTGAAGCGGGACAACTTTTTGCCATATAAACATTTTGGCTCGCCTTGCAGAGTCAACTCAGTCAGTGATTCAATATACAGAGCATGCGCGATTAGTCGTTTCCGTTGAGAAATGGCGGGCAAATCGAAAGCTAATAGCAATATGAAATGGTGTTGGACTCCTATGATAGAATCGATTATTCACAGTTTGAAGGAATAAAAATCAGCAATATGTGGGTTAAATGCTATCAACCACAATGCAACGGTAAAATAGAATTCTGCGAGCAAGTAAATTGAACTTACAAGTTAAGTTAATTTAAATATTTTATTTACATTCATTTACTTAAGCAAGAACAACTTTAAAAATTCTATAAATCAATTTGTTACACACAATATTAAAAAATAATCTAAACCAAAATGTTGTTATTTGTGGCACTGATATCGTACTCGGGTTTTAAAAGTGATAACATTTTATCATGTAAACGCTCGGTAAAGTTGACTCTTCTGGGTGGGTAACCCGTCCACCCGGGACAACTGAGCTCCATATAAACAGGGCCTAATTCAGAATGACATTATAAAAAATAGAAACATTTTATAATAACAGACTGGTTAGCAGAACATTGCGTCTCGCACACCTATTTTACTGTATATATCTGCCAATATTCATTGTTTCTTACTGTCAGTGTTTAATGATCCACCGGCGTTTTTTTTTGGATAAATTTGGCAATATCTTCATCCAACTCTGCTGTTTCAATGGCTTCAATTTCTCTCATCTCCTTCAATGATGTTAAAAATCTATCGCGGATGGCCACATTTCTTGCTATTTTGCTAATCTAGGGTATTTTTGTTTTGTTGTTGGTCAATAAAATCCTGAACAGAGACATCAGTAAGAACAAACCGAGGCTCTTTTTCCGCCATTTGTCTCGTCATAAGAAACTATAGTGTATAGATTTGTATAAATTTTATTTAACAAAATTCTCGTGATACATATAATAAATACTCTGATACTGACATAGTGTGTTAATAAAGCCTTTATACGAAGAAAAAAGAACAAGCACTAAAAACAATTGGTATAGGAAATCGCAAGATCTCGAGT